>OY998130.1:20266704-20416990 GCA_963921915.1 Hyposoter dolosus | reverse complement strand
CTTCCTCTCATTGGATCCGATCTTCTCATCTGCTTCCTTGTCTTTTCTCCGCGTACTCTTCGTCGTTACTCCCAGTAAGTATATACCGATGCATTGGCACTCTAAGGATTTCTTTACTTTTTTTTTTATCGTTGAAGCAATATACAGGCAGTATGTTCTCTCTCGCCACCGGCGAACGAGAGCCGTTTCTCGCTGCGCTGGCTAACTGTATTTTGACTTTGTGGCCTGAATTGCGGTAACACGGTAACTGGCTCCGCGACACCCTGACTAACGGGCCCATCTCGAGGGAGGCGAGCACAGAGCACTCCGATCCTCCACTCACACGCATATGTACCAAGTGATGCTTGTACATTATATATCTGTACACGTTGGCATGTAAATATACAAAGATAATTCAATACATACGCAAAGATATGAAGCATCTGGTTTGCGGCTAAAAAAGAAGCCTATCTCGTACACTTTGAACGTACTTGTAGGTATTTCGGATTATGTATGGGCGTGTAAAAGTGACGTTTCGAGCCACAGGTAACAAAACCAACTAATCGACTCAATTGGCCCACTTACGGTTTCGAATACGCTTTGCTTCGTTTCCTTTTAGCTAGCCTATTTTTGTCCGCGAATGACTCTGCTCCACGTGATTCGTGTTGAAATGTTTTCGAACGGTGAATTTTGGGATTGTAGGTCATTGGTAATTTTTTTCAGTTTTTTTATTTCCTAAAATGGACATTTCGGGATTTTACGGTGACCAAATGTTTTTCTGTGTTCTAGTTGAATTGTTGAATCCTAACGATAAATATGGAAAAATGAACAACGCATTGAGAATTTCTTGATTATATTCGGTCATTTGCATCAAATTTGCGGATGGCATCGTTCGATTCTGCAAATCTTTAATCTTCTCGGGCAGCTGGTACCAAAAACCCCGTACATCTTGGCTATGAGGGAATCGAACTTTTTCGTCAGCTCCGAAGGTGTCTATATTTTGCTGAAAGTCCGAAACAAGCGATGGCCTATATAAGGTGCGTATCGAGCATGAAAGCAGAGAGACCGCAGCGCCTTTATACTTTATAGGGTCACAGACATGGAACCAAAGTCATAGCGGTTGCGAAGCGTACACATATAAAAGTTATAGGAACATGGATAGGTGGACATGGGAACCCACATACGTAGACTTTGTATATATGAATTGGTGCTTATGTCAGATCGTGTCCGTTGGTTGGTCGGACAAGGCCTCTCTCACGGCAATGCAACGAAAAGCAGTGTTGCTTCTCATCGACTGGTCGGTTCGACACTAATACCAGGATCCTACGAAGTGTGGATACTGTTAGGTTATACCGGCCAGCCGCACATCGTGGGGAACTCTTGCAAGCGAGTCTGTAGGTCGCTCGGATGCGGGGGACACGAGAGGAAAAAGGAGGCTTGTACTTTGCTGCTGTTTATTCGCCGATGCTCCTCGCGTTCTTCTCTCCTCTCTCTCTTTTACTTTTTTGAAATCTTTTTTCCGTATCTATCTTTCTTTGCCGAGCTACAGTTCTGCAGCCGTTTCTGGGCGCACATCCTTTTTACATCCGGAGGGCATTTCTCCCGTCTCCTGGTACCTCTCCCGGGATCACTGGCGGTAGGACCTTGGGCCTTAACCCACTCTTACTCGGAAAGAGACTCCCTTCCTCACGTGCTCTCTTGGCTGGATCATGACACACGCTATCTCCTACTCCTTTGTATAGACATCTCTCACTCTCTCTTCGTCGTTTTCTGACCTCTCTTTACTCTTCGTCTTTCCACTATATCTTCCATGTCTATACGTATATTGTCATGAATATATATGTATATAGCTCGATGGACATATATGTATACTTATGCAACTATATAACTTCCACAGCATCTCAACGTCTCTCGTGTTCTTCTTCCGCGTTCTCCAAGCCCGAGCGCTAGACGCCCGAAGAGAGTCACGAGTGCCTGCACCTTTCTCCCTCCAACTTGTTTACTCTGTCCTTTCCTTCAGCTCTGCCTCCTCCTCCCCGTCCCTCCTCTTTCTTCGTCTCTTATAATTTTTGCTTTGTATCTTTCAACTTGCCTTCTATTCACTTCTTCGCTCGTTCACGTTTCGCTTTTTCTTGCTTTTGCCCAACAATTTTCTTCTCTATTCTCTTTATCGCTTCTTAGTTTTGCTAAAATGTGTTATTGTGTGATAAGACGATTCTTCTCATGTACTATTCTTTATTTATATCCTGATTTACATCGAGCACGAGAGTAACTGTTCTTTTGTCGAGCACAGTTCGACGCTCGGTTTATTCAAGTTTCCATCAATTAAAAAGTACTTTACGATATTGCCAATGCAAAATTTCCTGATGGAATATTGTGCAAATTGTTATTACGATCCTGAGATTGCCATTCATTGGGAATTCAGAGATTCAAGATTTTAATTACGTTCATTTACGTTTATGTTTCATTAATTTCCTCTCTTTCTCTACGGAATTCAAACTGGCACTTAATAATTTACTTCTCCTTCAACAGCTATTGAAGAAAATGCAAATGGAGTGAATGTCCGAATTACGAAACCGTAATGTTCAGATAAACCGCTTCGAGGGGATTGAATTCTCATAATTGAAAAAAAATATACTCGAAGTTGTTTCGACAAATGAAATTAAAACGTTGCGTTCAAATTTAGATTAAAAAAATTATTTCTGGTAATAATATTTTTGTTAATAATTTAATGATTGATTCTTCTGGCGACCGTTCATGATTTCTGCCCCTTATTTTTCAATTGGAACTGATCCCGTCAATACACTGGTCAGTTTACTCAAGCAGTGTGTTTCGATTTTTTTTTTCTGCTGATGGAATTTGATCGAAGAAGAACAAGTACCATGATGAAACGATCTAATCATAAAAAGACGGAGCAGGCTGAATCCGTTGGGCAATGATTGAAAGCGAGCTTATGTCAATGGGACACGTGGGCCGGTGTTTGGCACGCGACACACGAGACACATTTGAATCGCGAGGTACAATGACATCTTGAAGCTACGTAAACGCCCCTTTGTCATGAAAAGAAGAGAATCCATCGCGCACGCCGAAAACCCATAGAAAAAAGGCTTGAGGTCGAAAAACTACGCATTTCGGGGCTTTTATTGAAATTTAGCCGGAGAAAGGTAAGGAAAGAGTGAGCTCTCGTTTTCCAGTGTTCGTCTCTTCGCCGGTAAACTTTGCTCGAGAGAGGCACGATGTCTTTCTAGCAAAAGACTCTTACTTCATCGAGCGGCAGCAGGAGCAGCTGCCACTTGCGAGACATCATCAACCCTTTGCTTTCTCTGCTCTCACTCTTGTTCTCCGTTTTCTCCTTTTTCCTTCACCTTTCTCCGCCCTCTATACTTTCGTCTCTTTGCTCTCCCCTGCGCCCTCGATTATACCACTTCCGGGATATCTCGTGTCTCGAGAAAAAAAAAATAAAATTGCGCTTGTCTTCCATCCTCCATCGCGTGCTCCCATTCGCATCCTCGTTTCCGGAAACAAAATTCAAGGCTCCCCGAAAACAGTGCAAAGTTAGCTTAAAAAAAGTTCGAAATAAAAAACGGGATGACGCAAAATGATTTTGTGTACACTCGTTGCGACATCTGGCAAAGACCACTGCGCAGATGGATTTCTTTCTTCTACACAATCTATGTACAAAATCACGTTCGGAACGAATAAAAATGGGCAGACACCCAGAAAAAAGTTCCGACGACCGCAAAACGAGTATTACCATGTTTATCTTATAACGGGGTCCCATAGGATTTTCTAAAAGTTGTAAAATTACATTTTTGTTACAATCGTATTTGAGCAACCGAAAACTGGATCAGTCCCGTCAAAATTATTCCCATTCCATTGTTGTGAATATTTCGAATTGTGGTTCGTGAGTTTTGCTCTGAACTCCTTAGGCTGAGCAAGATTTTTCTGTAGAGGCTAAACCAGTTTGTCGTAAGACTCGATTGTAAAAATAAAAAACTGGCATATTCTGAAAAAAAAAGATGGAAATACATAAAATTAAAAAAGTCTGATTGAAAAAGAGAAAAAATTGGGTGTCGAAATAATCGATGGACCAATTAATAAAATTTGACAGTTCCATCCGAGCTACGTGGATGCACACGAATCTGTACACACGCATCTATATTCGTGTTGACATTGTATATAAAAATACACACACACAGACACACGAATGTCGATTATATGAAAACATAAAGCTATGGGATCGCGTCGGTATGCTCCCTTTGTGTCATCTTGCAAGAAGAACCAGCGCAGAGATTCCGCCACGCCCTCACCGAAGAGACTGCATGTAGAACGACGTCAACGCGATGAGAGGAGGATGCGAGGACGACGATGAGGAAGTCGAGCAACCTCGCCCCCTCCCGGCTATCCCTCGTACACCTTTGCTATAAATGTATTGCGGCAAAAGCAGCAGGGTATTTTCTGACGCATATTTTTTCCATCGTTTTTTATTCATTACATCAAGGATCGATTTCTTCCGGGAAAAAGGACGGAGGATCTGTACCGATTTTTTCATCTTCAATCTGTAGTCTCTCTTCGTTTGTTACCCGGAAGTTGATCGATCGATGTGTATGAAACGTCATGAGAGGCTTGCATAACCCGGGCACGTGGCAAGTCCATATGGCCTGAGAAAAATATATTACTGCGTAACCTTATGCCTTTGCGGAAAGATGAAAAGGATGAGATGCGAGCTATCAAATATAGAGAGGCCAAAAAAACCATCGAGGGCGGAGACAGCAGACGCGTGCCGTGCGTGAGCTAAGCCGGAAAATTCAATCCTTCCCGTCTGCCGTTTATTAGAATCGAATTTTGTCGTTTTTATTCTCTTTGGCACACGCTGCGGATGTGCGTAGAGCGTAAAAAAAATGCAGATGTCCGAGAAATCGGACATTGATGGCGTCGAATAAAAGGCACGCTGGACACGTTCGTATACGCACGTTTCATTGAATAAGTAGAAGGAATCGTTCATGTAGGCTCGATTTCTCTGGACATAATACACTCCTTCATATTTTTGGCGGGAGAAAAAATTCACAGCTTGAATTCATAATCGCCTAGCTGACCAAAAGTGTATCTCTTTACGCGCGAGCGAAAGCTTAACAATGCCCTTCCGGACGAGCGAAAAAGAGAGAACGGAAAGGTGAGAAAGAATCGCATTGGACGGCTGGAAACTAGCGAGGAGAAACGTCTTTCTAATTGGCAATTAGTCGCGTCTGATCGAAGAGAGATGCGGAAATTTTTCAGCTGTCGATACGGACGATTTCATCGCCAAGAATCGTTCAAAGATGAACAGCGTTGACGCTTCTTTTTGTCACAATGGCTCCCGGTGAGGAGGTTCTCTTGGATGAAAAAGAGAAAAGAGGGCAAAAAAGGGACCACGAGGAAATGGACTCTGGAGCAAATAGGAAAAGAGTTGAAAATGTAAAAAGGCTGCGGTGTCCGAGAACATTCTTTCGTCCACTATAATCCTTCGGTGGAGTGGACACCATGAATGTACAAATCTATGCATATGTACATTTAGTCGAGTTGTCCACTCTGCGGTCAATATTCGACGTGTCCATTCATAAACAATAAATATATGTATAAAGGTCGAAGGACTGTTGGCAGATTTGGGACACAATAGAAAACTATGAAGGATGATCGTGTCGAGAAAAATGACGTCCAGCTCGCAGTGAATGACGTTGAGGGAGTGAGAAAAAAAAGGAAGCTCAAAAGCGAGAAAGGCTTTTATGGCATGCATTTTTCAAACCAATAATTTGACGGATGGCCGATACACAAGCTCACGCATTTTTGCTCGGTATTCTACAAGGGCAATGCGCCAAGTGCTCTTTGAAGGATTTTACGGACTAACAGCACTTTAATGAGAAATATATACCTCGCCGCAGCTTGACTACGTGCCGAAAGCTGACCACGAATGTCAGCATCCGCTGTCCATACATCTTCCTCTCTTTACTTTTACAAAGCCAAACTCTCATAGAGGGATCGAACAGACTTGTGTTCACGGAATCGAGTGTCACAAGATGTTTTTTTTTCTTCTGGCTGATCATTCTACTCCAAACACGTTTTGCAGTAGCAGTTTATTCGTTTATTAATAAATATTGATTGTTGAGATATTTAAATAGATTTTTCAGACTTTTTGAGCGATTCATAATCTTTTTTTCTTTCATTCTCTGCCACTGCATTCTTGAATGCATGGATTGTATAAACTTCATTTCTATTTCATTCACTCGGTTACGTGTTTAGTTGATACTTGTTCCTATGCTATTGCTTTCTTTCGTCGCACCTTCACCTCGTTCTTTCTCCGTGCTGCGATCGTGCCAAAGAGATTCATTGCGCATGTGTGTACATCTATAATATGTACAGCGTATATCGCGATGTCGTCGATGTTTCGAGAACAGTTATGTGGAAGTCTGGGTCACGAGGCGTGGCTTCAACGTGTTTCTAATGTACGATGGACATGAAGGTACCCCAGAGCTCGACGACTCCAATGTCCCATAGAACCATAGTCCCATTGGCCAAGAAACCATCGCGAGAGAGTCGCCGCTAGAATAATTAACGTCCTAACATCCCTTTCCCGTCACGTCACGTATTCCAATGCTGGGCTCTATCGTGACGACCAACACGTAAATTGCACCTTCATTTTTCATCGCTCCAAACGCCCTTCATCGTGTATGCTTAAAGCGATCAAGTGAATTCCTCACAAGCGAGTAAGCCGTGGATTATTCGGCAGTCTCGTTCGACATTTCGATAGTCATCTCGATCCAGAATCGACTTTATTTGATTTAGACATTTATTACTATCGTCTTCTTGTTTACGTTCAAAGAGAATGTCAAAAAGTCAGCTACGATTAATTCCACTCTCGGATTGCTTGACCCATCTTTTCGAGCTCCGATGAAATATGCGATCGAGATTGCAATCTTCGCCTTCTAGGTCGGTTAAAAAGTTGTTTCGAAGTGTTCGTTCTTGCGTGGGGTTCCAAAGTCCAGCGAGTTCATCTCGAGCTCCCGATTAACATATAGTGACGATTTCTGCAGTTCAGCTTCACACGAGACAAGAATATCTCGACGACAATGAATACACCATGACTATTTTTTTCCTATATCAGTGTTGTCATTATATTTGATTGAACGGCAGATCGGACCGGCTGCTTAATTACATGACGACATTAATAGTTCCGGAACAAATGGATCGGCTGGATATCGAAATCGTACGACTAAGAAAAAGACTAAACCAAAGTGATTATTCATCCAATAGTGAATTCATAAAATAAAAAGAACATAATTAAGGACGTTTCACTAAGAAACTCTGCTATGAGATGCTTCAAAGTTTTTAAACTTTGATATTCATCCCAACACGGAAGACCCGACCTGCTGAATGAAATTTAAAACTCTAATTAAGGAAGTGTTTTTTTTTTTTTTTTTCAACAGTCAACACAATTGCGAGAGAATCATTGTGTCAGTGACAAAGAATACCTTGTTCCCCAATGATAAAAAGAGCCAAAAAACGAAACCAGGTTACATGCGAGGGAAGGATGAATTATCACCGATGAGATCATCGTCAAGTTCTGAGAATTTAAATTTTCGTTGTATCTGTGACTTTGAAGATGTGTTGAAAAGCAGCGTGACAGAAACCCGCGCGTGTATACATTTTGGGGCACAATACTAATATGCTCGACAAACATTTTGTAAATATATATGCAGAGTAAATAAAATGTCAGGAAAAAATAAATGAATGTGTCTCGAGCCCAATGCCCCAGTAACTGCGTGAACTTTTTGTCATTTTTCAATATACATCGCTCATGCATTGTGCATATTAATGTATATTCATACGTATGCTCGTATCTCCACTTTCCGTGCCCGAAATGCGGTGTTTCGCTCCCGCAGAGAACGCGAATTTAAAATTCAAATAATTAAGTAGTATTTGCTTGGAAAGTTCACACGCTGCTTGGATCGAACTTTTCTGCATCATCTCATATGCCTCGCGATATACCGGGTGTCCTAATAACGAAGTTACGAATCAGCAGACAAGATAACCGAGGAATCCCAACAGATAAATGTCCCATTGATTTTGTTCACATAGGAAGCGTTGCTAATAAATCGATGAATGTGTGTAAACGAAAAATTGAGCAAGAAAAAAAGGTCTAATCGTTGAATCGCCAAAAAAAAATCATCCTGACATCATTTACGATGCTTGCCGGCCGCTCTATGTCAGAATGGATCTAAATAATGTGTGTTAGGTTTTAGTCACTAATAAAATTATTATCCTTTTCATTTAAACTAATTAGTTTGATTAATTGACGGAACAACATTAGAATAGACTGTGAGCAGATATGCTGATGAAAATCATGAAGAGCGAGTAGGCAAGGATGGAGAAGCATGCAGTCGTTGTGTGATAAACGGGTTATTAAGGAGTCGCAAGAGTTCGTACATTTTGAATGACGATATCGGTTACGCGGTTATCCACGTGTATGTGTAAAAATGTTTTGCAAAACACTGCAGTGTGTTTTTTAATGAATTTTTATTCACATCATTTAGTAAACTGTTACCATCGCCTCTCCTCAATTTGATCCTCTTCGTGTCTTACGCATTCTCCTTCTGCGAGACAAATGGAGAACGGTTGTCGCACGCACACACGTATACGAGCGGTGACTTTTTGACCTAAATACTTTAACGACGCTCCTGGCGAGCGGAGGGAGAGCCGAAGCTGCTCCTCCTCTTCTCATGGTTGCCGTCGCATAACGACAGCAACCATAGAAAGAAAGAAAGAGAGAGGAAGAGGAAGGGAAAAGAAAGGCAAGAGGCGTTAGAGAGAGGGATGGAGAGAAAAGAAAGAGAAAGAGATAAACTCGCGATCACGCCCGAGGCCTTGACCGTGGTTCTCTCGCGATCACCGGGAAGTCGCGAACACACCAGGGCACGAAGGAGCTTTTACTGGCTCGCTGATGTCCTCTCTTGAACAGTGAAGAGAATCACCGGATCAGCTCGCTGAATTATTAGCAACTCTCTACACGCATACAACACTCTAAGAAAGCAGAGAAAGAAGACAAGAAAAGAGACGAAGAAAAGGAAGAGAAAAAAAGTAGAAAGAAAGATTAGTGTCCTTATGTACATGGTCCCCCGCATGGCAAACTCGTTTGGCCAGCAGTTAAACTTAAAATTGAGGAACGCCGCATGAGACAACGAGAAAGAATGAAAAGAAGGGAAAAAGAAGAAGAAGAGTCATGAATCCTTGGACGAATGCGATATATCCGATCGCGGAACTCTCGTAACACTTATGAAACGATTGGGAATGGCCGGTTTCATGAATATTTAACTCATTTTCACATATCAGGATGAAGAACAGATAAAAAAAATAATGAAAAAAAATTACAAAAATACCAAATCTTCGTATCGTTAGATATATTTCAGGACCCATATGCGCATCCCATTAACGAGAACATCCTTAAGAAGAAAGGCGACAATCTTTTTCAAAAATCAACGGAATCCTCTAACGTGGGCAGTAATGCGAATATTTATACCCCACGAATTCAATAAAGCCAGAAACGTATATCGTTTAATGTGCAAATTAAATACACTAAAAAAACTTGCACTCTGCTCACCCATATCCACCGAGAACAAGTCAAATTTATTGTGTGAGTGATTGGATTGACCTTAGATTTCCATTAGCCCACAAGTGCTTTTATCAGTCATAACTGGTAACGAGTCCGGGTACTGGAAACTAATTAACCCTTTCAGGCAGCATTACCAGTGACCTACCTAGACCTTATTAGTTTTTGCCATTCTTAATTGTCGAAATTTTAATCAGTTTTTGTCGACTTTTTCTTATTCCTTTAAATTTGATTCACCTGCAACATTTTTTTACTCCAAAATTTCACAATCGCCCTGAAACGTTGGTTTTCTGGTGAAAATTTGTGAATGGGACTCACTTACCGATAGGCAGGCCTTGGGAATACAGATTTTCACATAAAGATTAATTAAGAATGTAAAAAAACGATGAACAACGTTATCCCGAAGCTTTTCGAAGTTGCAGATGCATTGTCATTGAATGATTGTTATTGTTTACGTTTTAGTTGTTATCGATAATATCAAGTGTAGCAATTTCGACGTGCGCGTCGATTGAATGACACCAATGAAATCGATGATCCATTTTCGCGACGTTACCGTTCGTCCATACGTTTTTGAATCGACTCATAAAATCATCGACTTCCGCGTATGAATCTATAGTCGTAGTTAGATAACCCTCCACCCCCGCAGGCTTCCGAAGGGCATCCTCTCCGCTGCAGTAACCCGATGCTCGTAATCGAATATCCCGTGTGTAGCATACGGCAAATCCACACACATTGCATGTACGATTCCGTGGGTGCTCGGAGCTAGAAATAAAAAAAATAACAAAAAAAAAAATGGGAAAACGCGAAACCATGGAAAACCGATAGGGCGATGAGATGGAGAGAGAAATTCCGAATATTCGACGAGCTGCATGAAAAAAAAAAACTCGAAAGATTCGTGAAATACGTTGCGAGGGTGAACGCCATGAACCTCGGCGGTTTTTTGCCGTCAGTCATGCCACGAGAGTACCGAAATTAAGGAAGACGGGTGCTGGTCGACGAGGGTGTGCAGCCCCAACATAAATACATGGTACACCAGTGTATGGGGTCCTGATCATTGAATGGGCGTAAAAACCATGACCATGGGAACACCAACAAAATCTACCAGGACCTTTCGTCTCTTACGAGAATCGAGTGCGTCAGCTATTGCAGCATCGAACGTCCGGTCGCAATGGCATGCTCTCGTACACGTTCTTCGGTCCTGCAGGATATTCTTTTTTTTTTGCCAAATTTCCTGTGTATCTGTCCGGATAAAAAAAAAGAACCGGGAGAAATGAACTACCGCTCTTTTTCATTATTCCTGATGGACTCTTTCTTTATTTCCATCGTTCCCGAGACCGCTCATCCCCGCCCCTCCCAACCATTTACTTTACGAAAAATGCATAACGGTATCGCATGCGCGAGCAGTTGACGCTCGGTGAAAATCGGTGGATCGCAGTCGCAATGCACATCGCACGGTTGTGTTTGAAGGAACAAGAGAGGGTGGTTCATATATATACCTATGTGTGGACGTAAGTTCGGGCCGGCGAACGTGCACCGAATTTTCGAAGGCTCTCTTCGCTCTTTCTTTCAGCATGTATATATGTATATCCATACATGCAATTCGACGCTTCCATTTAGGTTGGAATTCCACGAACAATGTCCGGAAAAATTGAAACATCTTTTTTTCCCAGCCGATTTTCAATGAAAGACGAAAAGTCAAGGATAAACTGTGAATTACGAGGGTTGGAGCACACAGCGAGGTGAGAGAAAAGAAAGAAAGTGTGAAGAAAGGCCGTCGGAGGTGATTCGATCTTTGGTTGCCGTGGAAAATACTGTTCGTCACCAAAGGCTCCTTGTAAATGTCTTTTTTCTTTTTTTTCACCTAAAAAGTCCAAGCGAGGTATGCGCGATGTCTTTTCTTCTTTGTTTTGAATTTTCACGTAGAAGATTCGTACACGATGCGCGGTTCGGTTCTTCAGTGCCCCTTGCGCCATTGTACGTGACGCGAAAGCTCAATAATCACGGGAGAGACGCCCCCTCTGAGGCGCATCTCATTAAATTGGAGCCTCGAGTGTGACTGTACATTATACGCTTTCGCGTGCATAGACCTTGATACAAGTTCAACGTCAATTTTCTCTTTCTCTCTTTCGTTTTCATTCGGAATATAGCGCTCGTGTTCTCTCTTTCCTTTTCCCTCACGCCCGAGTCTTTTTACAATGCTTTCCCTCTCCCTGGTATTTGGTGTATTTTCTCAAAAAAATCAAACAACTTTTCAGGACGTTCATTTTAAAAAGATGAATTTTCCTTGGAGAGGACTAAATTTGTGGTAGACTTCCGGGTTTTCGGATCCTGACAACTTTCGAGTCCCTTCAAGTTTCCTCGACGGAACTCAAGCAATAATAAATTATGGCTGATCTGATATGTGGCTTCGTCGGTAATTTCATGCATCCGAGGAACTTCCGTGGAAATACGGAAGAGATTTTAATTTCCTATTTCCCTAATTCGAAGAAAATTAGTGAAAGTTGGTCGGAAACTACTGCGAGTACGAATAAACAAATAATTAGCAATCATATCGTTTCAAGCGGACACAAGGAACGATTTTGCAGCGAGTAGTATTTTTTTTCTCGAGCCGACGGAAATTGTTGTTTATTTTTTGCGCATGCACGAGGAATTAAGTGCGGTCTGGGTCAAATTGACCCGGAATCTGTCGAGGCGCTCGTCAAATTCAAGCGAGAAGATGAAAATACAAAAGTCTACATTTTTTCATGATAATTTGAAAGCACCATTGAGGATATCGAGAAGAAAATTTGATAAGAATTTTCAAAAATTGTAAAAACCATCAACAGCGTCTTTCTCAAGAAATCGATAGAAAATACTGTCAAGGAGAAATGTTTGCAGCGAGTTTTCTTTCGAAAAAGACTGATCGGATGCTCAACGATGAATCGACGATAAAGTTCGATAAGCGATAGAAAAAAAAAATAGCACGATGCTCTCAGCTGACGAAGAGACTCGTTCGAGTCAGCTGACGGCACTTCTCATTCGCCGCGGGGGTCGATTCTCCCTCCCACTCTTTCCTCTTGGCCTCTCCAGCCTCCGGAGTATCGCTCAATAGCTTCTCTCTCTTTCCTTCTCTCCTCGTCGTATCTTTCTTGTTCTTCGAGTATTGGCTCCTCTCTTATACGTGCTCATGACCATCAAACCAGGCTGAGTCTTTCTCCCTCACTTTTTTATTTATTTTCTATCTCCTCCGTCGTTGTATATACAAAATCGACAAAGACGCTTGGAGGTCTTTGCCTGTGATCCTTCGTTTCTTACAAGATAATGGAAAAACGAGCGATGATTCCAATTCGTACCGCAAGAACCGAGGCATCCGGTGTTCTCGTACTCGCGGTATTTCTCTCCGTACAAATGACAAGACGTGCAAAACAAAAACCGTGAAAAACATTCCATCTCCGATATTTGTAATCGAGATAATTAACAGACTAGAATGACATGGTATACAAATTTCTAACGTGTAGAGAGAGCCGACAAAAAATAAGCTCGTTAGATAATTCGATAAATTTTGTACTCATCAAAACAATAATAATCGAAATTCTTTGAAAAGGTTCAATGACTCGATCGTGAGACAAAGCACAAAAATATTCAAAGATGATTAATCAATGTTCCATTTTTTTTTCGGTCCATGTCAAACTCACGAAAATCGCTCCGCACGAAGCGCTCTTGTCGCTTCGGAAATTCTTCGCTTCATCATTGCAAATTAATTCCGTTAAAATGAATGCACGAGACTTAACGTATCACTCGAGTAATCTTCATGAAGTGAAGAAAAAAGAAAAACAACTAACGAAAGTTGTTGCTATCGAATGAATGAAATAATCAGTGATCGAGGTGCTGGTGCAAGGACCTCATAACTTAAGAACATTATGCCACGAAAATTCGATCTCTCGGGCGATTGAATATAAAAATAAATTTGGCGATCGAGTGACGTGGCGAGTCTAATTTTAGGCAAGACCCCGATCCACCGATCTTGTTAGCAACTCGGAGAAACCCGATCCAAGGCACCTAAATTCGCAGCTCTGAGTTTACGGAGCCCCTGCAGGGATGAGGCAGCAAAAGTAGGAAAAAAAAGCGAAGAGATTCCTCACGACCGAAAGAGAATACCTAATATACAATACAGCTAAAGACTCTTCTCTCGAATTCGAGGCTAAAAGTTGCCCAAAAACCAAAAAAAAAAAAAAAGGAAACGAGAATGAAGAAAAAAAGAGTAAAAGAAAACGAAGAAAACAGCCAAACACTCCGGAGAGTTAAAAAAGGGCGGGAGGGGGAAGGAAGAGAGCGCGGAGTTCTCGATTATATAGTGAGTGTAGCAGAAGTATCAGCGAGAAGCTTGAGTTCAGGAAAGCCTGAAGAGTGAGAGCGAATGAGAGAAGGATGGACGGAGAGAGTGAGAGAAGAAGATAGCGAGCAAGAAGAGAGTAAGAAGAAGGAGAGATGGAGCGAGAGAGAAAGAGGGCGGTAGTCATGGTAAAGGAAAGAGAAGAGAAGAATTGAGAATGAAGAGAAAGAGAGAAGGAGTTAGTCTGTGGGAGGGGGAGGGAAGTTGGTATCGCGGATAGCGATGGCGATGGCAGAGTCAATGTCCTAAGCGCTCGCACTGGGTCACGGCGAGTTGCGGCCAATGACCCGACGGAGAGCTCCTCTTTACTTTGCACAGAGAACTCGCGCGAGCTCTCTCACTCGCGTCGTCGTCGTTGTCGACGATTCTTGTATCTATATATTATCCTATATATAGTATACACCGGGTACCTCTTTGCGAAAAAGACTGAGAGAGAGAGAGAGCAAGAGAGGGAGATAAAAGACAGAAGTCTTGAGGGCCCTCCTGGAGTATGCTCGGGCCAACAGAGAAAACTCCGAGCAAATGCGAATGCGAGCGAGTGAACGAGAGATCGCGCGTCCGACTCCGGGCGAGCCATTCGCATGTTTTTTTTCATCTCTCTCTCTCTCTCCCTCTCTCTCTCTTTCGTTGCATATGCTACTCTGTTCAACGAGATCGAGAGAGAAGGAAACTGTGATATGTATCATTCTGCTCGCGTTAACTCACTCGCGGCTATATTGTGCATATATGGCGATTTTATTGCGCTCCGCCAATTTGCTAATAGCACGACTTTATCTCAAGTTCGTTATCACTCGTCGGGCCGTCAAAGATATCTCACGAGACGTTCAGGTTCATTGATTTGTTGAAATGTCAGGCATTCGATGCTTTATGGAAGATTCGAACAAACGCTGGAAATGAAATTTTGTTACAGATCGTCGATATTTTGTTGAATACGGTAAACTAAATATTTTTAGATAATTACAAAATTTTCGTTGTTTCGGCAGTGTATTTGGTTTTTAATGGAATTGTCAGCAAAATTTACGAGTCGAACGACAAAAAATTTGCTTCCGAAGAGACTTTCTAAAATATTTCTTGCTGCAATGACACAATTTTTGGGATTATTAAAAAAAAACGTTTAGTCGAACGTATCGAACAAAATATCGATCTTTTTCAACAAAATTTTGTTTTTAGTGGCACGCCCTTCTTATCGGAACGTGGAATATTTTATGCGGTACTTCAAAATTCCAGACCATCGATCCGTCACACGAATGTGTCTTGCGACGTCAAAGTTATGACATTGTTTCATCACTCGCGGGTGCATCGAACTTTCACCATAAATTCATTGATGAATATCAATTGACGCGTTACATGACGTCAACGTGATTAAATTCCGCGGATTTATAAATCGAATAATTTACAAGAATATTAATGAATTCTTATGAGAAATATGGTGATTTCGGGTGTTGTCGATTGGGGATCAGCACAGCTGGGAAGGATCTAATCTCCCGCGGAAAAGAGAGATAAGGTAAACGCAACGATGGTGAAGGTAAAAAACACACCAAGAGAGTATGAACATTTCTATATATACGTGGAGGATGGAATAATAAGAATATGATAAAGAGAAGTGAGAGAGATCGGATTCGCGGTGAAGCAGCGCGTTCAGGAAGACTCCATAAGAAGCTTTCTCTCTCTCTCGCTCTCTGTCCTTCTCATCGTTCTTTCTCACACAGTTTGGCTGGTTGCATTGGTGCGTTATAGAAGCTGGGATGAGAAGATGCGAAGAAGAAAAAGAAAAGTTGTGTGAAAGAGAGAAAGAGAAAATGAAGGAAAGAAAGGAGACAAGAGGATTGAGGTAAGTGAGAAAGAAAGAGGAAGAGAGTTTTGCCGTGGTGTAAGTATGCGCGGGTGGCGGGGTTCGGAGAGGACCGGGGGGGCTGTTCGACCGAAATTATACCGCGACTCAGCCGATGCTTCGGAACCGTTATATCCTTTGCGTTCTCTCGCGGTGTGTTTGCCACACGATGCCTCTCTTCATCTCCTTTCTTCATCATCATCATCATCATCATCTTTTTCTTCCCTTTTTTTCTCCTTGATTTGCACCCAAAGAATCAGCAACCCTGCTCCGAAAAGCGGCCGATTTTTTTTTCGTTTTACTTTGTTCACCACGACTCTCCCACGTTCGGCGATCTCTTTTCTTTCCTTTTTTTTCAAGAATCTCTTTCTCATTCAGCATCTCTCCCTTTCTCCCTTCTTAACATCACTGCAGGATGTCCCGCTGATCTAACGGATCTTGAATCCTTATGGACCAGTTAGCGGTCTCGCGCGTTCAATCATGAGACACACATATACTTTTTTTTTTCTAATACTTTTCGACACGACACCACGTTTCTATTTGTAGACTCAAACATTCGTGGCACACGCACAAGAGTCATTGACTTTCGTTTGTACATAGAAAAAAAAATGCTCGTCGAGTGATTTTTTCTTCTAAGATCTTCGTACCAGAAAGACTCAAAATACTCCAAATAGAAAATCATGTTTTAAAAAGAAAATCTAGAGACACGTGCACAATGACACTTTGTCTGAGCCAACACGGTTTTCTTTAGCCAGAACCTCTCCACCACCGCCTCACGATGAAGCGATTCGACGACGTGATTCTCAAAAAAGACCGAAAAAAAAGAATTTATTTTTACATTTCTATAAAAAAACCTCATTTTTTTTGCAATAATTAGCGTTTAATTGTGATAAAGTAAATGAAGCATTTACTTCTGGTAAACTGCACTCAATGTAGCAGGATTAGAGATTCCATTCTGATAATTCCAAAGGGACTCGAGCTTCAAAGAGACGTGAAACATGGTACGGAAGAAAATGAAATATCCGAACGCACGTGCGTCTCTTTCGTAATCGGTTGCGAGAGAAGTTTGCTTTGAGTTTTCGTTTACTCAACCTGGCCGTTTGTATGTCGTATCTATGTCTTCACGTACACGTGTGTATGTGTATGTGTGTGTGTGTGTGTGTATTCCGTGTATAAAGACGATGAGCTCCAACGAAGGATACAGCGATAGAAGGAACGGAAGAAGAAGGCACGAAATCTCGGATGCAGTTCGAGACGCAACCGCCTTGGACTTTCACTTCCTTTCCTCTCCCCCACTAACCCCCTCGTGCCACTCCGGTCGCATAGAGAGACTACTTTTCCTTTCAGGCCCTTGACTCTCTTGCCTCTCTCTGCCTCTTCATCTATACCATCCTCATACTCATGATCTTCCCCCAGGTTTCGTATGCATGCGCCACGACGCTGCCTATTCATTGATCGGAATTATGAAACTTTGATAATTGAAATTTTTCGTTCATTTTTATTTTTGATGAGTTTTTCATGCAGTTGCAGAGAATTCCGTGTGATAAACGTGGACTGAGCAACATTTTAGAAGATCACAGACAATTTGTCTTGGTTCGTTTGCACCATCATTGGAATCTCACTGATTTTCCGGCCACCAGATGTTTTATTGAATAAAAGTATTTATAGTTTCGGAGATCGGAATATGAAAAATAATCTCGCAAATCGTTATTCCGGGGTATTGATCGAGACAACAATGATTTGATTATGTTCGCACGATGTTCATCAGCAGTCTGTGTGATTCTTCCGGTATTCCAGTCTTGCTGGGTCGTCGAGCTTGTTGCAAAAGACGTCACAAGTTCGAGAGGGAGAAAGAGAGACGCAGATGGTAGCAAAGAGACTGGAAGAAGAAAGATGCTGTATGGCAGAAGAGACCAGAAGAAATACGTGAGTCTTGGAAGCGGGGCAAGGGGATGCGCAACAGCGTGACCTCTCGCAAGAGTCTCGAGGGAGATAACTATTACGGTGGAAAGAAGACAGATGCGCGAACGTGAAAAGTTCAACTATAGAGATAATGATTAAGGAAAGAAAATAAATTCCCACGCGCAAGGCAAACACAAATTATTGGAGAATCACAATTAACGAGGACGGTGTCGATAAGGAGCACGAAGTTCGTGCGGTCGTTCCATCTGCGAAAGGGAGCAGAGAAATTCGAAAAACTAATCGACAAAAAAATTAGACGTGTGGAATTAAAAAAAAAATTTAATAAAAAAAATGGGTAGAGAATGTAGAAGAAGTAATAAAGATAAAAAGCGCATGACAATGAAAGTAATTGAGCGACGATAATTGGAGTGTTCTTGTCTTCGTGTCTCATGTTTTCTTTTCTCCCTCTATATACGAAGTTGCTGCTACTGCTTTTCATCCTGGTGCATCTACATCGCGTATAAATTCATAATCGCGTGACGGTCTTACGTGCGGTGTTACACCGGCGTTAAATTCCGTGGGTGTGTTTATTTATTCGTCCGTGTACTTGTGAGGATATATTTGTGTCCGAGTCTCATCGTGGCCATGGCAGATTATATACATATATAAATTTCTCTGTGATGCAGTTGAATCTCTACCGGGTTTCCTGTGCGCTGGGATGACGACGAGGGGGATGGGACGGGGGAAGAGGGAAAAAAGAGTGAAAAAGAGGCAGATGGAGGAGGTCTGTGGTGCGAGAAAGAGAAAGACAGAAGGAGGCGGCGAGCGAGAAGGGTAAAACGAGGCATGGAACGTACGGAAGAAGGAGCGCGCCAAGGAGCTTGTGTGGCCAAGGAGGGAGGGGAGAAGTGGAGAGCGGGAGAGGGAGAGAGAAAGAGAGAAGTGCGAGAGATGATGCAGTTGTGCGTTTGCAAGGAAGGCGGAAGGAGGAACCGCGGAGGGAACCGGTCCCGGTCACTGGGCCACCAGCCGGCCGTCGAACCCGCCACACTGTCCCCTACCTACCTCCTCCATCTCTTCTTTTCTACTCCTTCTTCTTCTTCTTCTTCTTCTTCTTCTTGTACGGGGCCCCCGGCGCCCGCGCCCTGACCAACGATTCCTTTACAGCTTCTTGCTTCTCTCGCTTCCACTTCTTCTTATTCTTCTTGGCTACTGGTTCGTATGACTCTTTCGTTGCCTCTCCTCCTTATCACTCTGTAGACCTCTTTTTACATTCTCTCTATTTTCTTTCCAGTCATCACGCGCGCTATTCGCTCATTTTCTTCAACCTCCCTCTCCCTTTCTCTCTTTCTCTCGCTCTTATATCCATGGGATATATTACAAGAGGATTTTTCTAAGAACGAGAGTCCCGTGCGAGACAGCGAGGTGCCCCTCGACTTCTTCGACCTCTTATTCTTCGTCCTTCTCTTTTTCATCTCGTTCTAGGCTACTTCCTTCTCTCTATATTCATCTTGCGATTATTGCTTTGACTCCCTCTCGTTGTTAACTCTTCTCCACACATCCCTCCAGGCGACTTTTGCATTATCAGGTTTCTCTATTTTCTTAACTCGCTTCTACCTCTTTTGCTTACTTTTCATCCTCACAACTTTCTTATTCATGAGATGTATTACCGCCAGGATTTAATATCAGCTCAAAAATCCTATTTCAAAGAGTCCTTCGTTCCTTCAAACTCATTCTTGCATGTCTTTTTGACATTCCTGGCTCAGGCAGAACTGTGAGCACGATTGAGTGTCCAATTTTTCATTTTGTCACGTAGCTATTGTCATCAAAACTGTTACTTCCCTTGCTCCACTCATATTTTTTCTAATTTTCACATTAGCTTTTGGCGGGTCATTCAAAATCATCGTTTCTTCTGATTTTCTCCAGTTCTCTCGGAAGAGATCGGTCGGTGGACTACCCGAAATGGGTTTATACAATTCATGCTAAAGCTATTGTCAACCCGAAGTAGATAAAAGTTGAAAAAGACGAACGTTGATTCACGAGTAAGTGAACAAAAGGTTTCTCCCTTTTCCTATCGTGTTCTGGCGAAGGTGGAGAACAAATGCTTGCACTTGTTGCAATCATTGCCTCCGGAAACAGCGAAAAACAAGAAGAATGGTATCCGGGCACGTGAACTTTGCACGAGGAGGAAAACTTCCGACAATGAAGAGGAAATTCCGCACGGATGACGAAGCAAAGACAATTTCTGAGATCAGTAGAAAAACTTCCCAGCAATCAAAGAAAACGCACTCCGAATTTCCTTTTTTTTCCAGGAAAAAGCCTCAATTAACCTGATTACTTATTATCCAATTCTCTATTCGTCTCTTCGCTTTTTTCGAAGAATTTGGAGCGACGTCAACAATCGCTGACACGACGAACATGAAAAGTGCATGCGTTTTTTACCGCGTACGGAAATTCCTGATTCTGAAATTAATGAGCCCGATAAACGTCAGTGATTGACACTAAGGAACAAGAGAAGGTTGCGCCGGGACAGACAAGTGGTGAAAAGATCGCTGGAAACTATATTTAGATGTCTACGATGCACTCGTGTACACACAAACACACATAGCTATGTATGCAAGTTCATCAAAGAAGCTGTGTACTGTCTGTATGCTAGTCGGTCATAGTCATTACGCCTTCCCTTCGCCCCTTTGAGTCTCGCTCGTATCTGCCTTAACGTTATTACTATACAATGGCGTATCCTGTTTGTGATTGCTGTGCAGTAAATCGAAATGATTAGGGAATATTATGTGCGGAACTTCCTGCCAGTTTGATCTACTTTCGAGCAATTAATGACGGACATTCAAAATGATTGACAGAGACACGGTTGTTTCGAGTATATTCGTAACTGAATGATCAATCAATCGATCAACGATGTGATAATCCAATTTTAAAGAATTTCACTAGCCAACGATTCTCATTTTTCGATCCAATGAATTTACTGTTAAATTTCGTTTCTACACTCAATGATTGACACTCAACTTCACTGATACGATAGGGAGATGTACAGGCGTACTTGTCGATCGACGTACCAGCGATCGGTAAGTGTGATATTTACGTTTTTTACGAGAGGTTAAAATGGGAAGTTTTATCTCGAAGGTGAAATGTCTGGCAGTCGATAATTCTGGTTTTTTTACTCCCGATTGAGAGAAACGTTGAAACCGATTTATTAAATATTTTCATGTTTACACTTCTGGTCAATCGTAATCGAATCGAATTCTCATAAATTCAGTTTTTGAAGGAAGCAAATTGAGAAATTATGAGGTGGGCAACGAACCAAAATTATCTCCGAATTCTTCTCTGTTATTCCGACCGTAGGACCGACCGAGTGACGTACCGACAGAGCCAACACGAGCGCGTGTAACTTTTCATTGTTGGATTGGTATACTAAATGAAAGGGAAACGCGAAAATCGAAATGATGCCGCCAGTTCGGTATTGCCACGTTTGCAATTCTGTATAACCTGCGGAATCTTTACTTCCTGCAGTACGTGAACCTGAAAATCTACGAGAAATAGTTACCCGGGGAGTGATTGTCAGGAACTTGGTGTTTCTTGCTGGAATGACAACTTATTCACGGCTTAGAGTTTGTCTTGCTCACTGTAAAACTTCCCTTACCATCGGTGCGTAAATAATGAAACCAAACCGCAGTCCTAAACTCGTTCAAAGCTTTTTTTTTATTACGCATCAACCTTCAAGCATTTGACAAAATTATTCGCAACCATATGAAATTCTGGTAGGAATGATTGTCTGTACAGAGTCGATTACGCGCCGGTGTTCAAGCCGTTTCTTTTGTTGGCGTTTGGTTGACACGCCGGCTCGACTATCATGACCTGTTCTTGACAGCCACCCGATCCACTGGTTGCTTGACAATTAGAATCCGGACAGGCAATCGGAGCAGAAGTCGTACGACATGCAGCGGCTGGAGGCTGACTGGGTGGCATGTAACCGGGTTTGCAGTCGAGTTCACTAACGTATTGCATCTCGCAGGGCATTTCATTACGGATGGTCAAACACTTGCCCTGTATTAGGTAGCAATAGGCTAAAGCGAGGACTGGATTTCCACTGTAACGTAGTTCGTTGGGATGGGGTAAATGTCCAGCGATGTCGATGTTTGTGTATTTGAGGGGTAGACAACTGCATGCACCGTGCTGTACCGTGATAACACAAAATGGTCGTATTTTAAATTAAATTAGTGAGCGGTGAAGATACAAAATAAGAACGCGAAAAACGGTGATGGGCTGGAACATTTGAGAATTCCAAAAGCCTTCCGGGTGGGAAAGAGCAAGAAAATAATGGCCTGCAAAACGATGATGCGCTGCATTGTTTGGGACTGTTCGGAAGTTGCGAACAGCTGTTTGGCAGAAAAGAGCAAGAACATGGTGGCGTGGAACTTTGAAAAGTTTTGCTGTCGGAGTATCTTTTTTCAACATCTAATAAGTGGAGGCGGCCATCAGAACGTTGGTGGAATAAGCTGCTCGGAAATTGCTGTTTAAACACGAAATTGAGCAAACTGATCCAGACTCGTTATCTTTATTCACCCAAAACCTTAGTGAACGTCTTTGCGAACACAAAACTTCGAGCTGGATTGACTATCAATATTAAAAACGCCAGCAGCTTATTGATAGTTCCAGGAACCTTGCCACGTCCCATGGCAATCGATTCGGCAATTGACGCCATCGTGAATTTATTTGATCGGTGAGATACATTGAAAAACATATGTTGAAAAGAAAATATATTGAAGTGAATTTTCGATTTACCTTGTCAAGGCCGGATGCCTTGATGAGAAAAGCAGCTGGTCCTTGATGTCCTCGGTTGATTTTCGTACTGACCTCGTTGGGTGCTTGGACGACATCGTCACCCTCGGCCTTGCCCTCGTGTGACTTGAAATCCTCTCGTCGAAGTGTCGATATCTCGAAGGGATCGCCCATAGTTCCCCCGGACGCTCGAAGCTTTTCGGCATTACTTGAAAGTCTTGCTACCGCGTTATCCATGACGATCTAAAGAGCCAATTAGTGAAGCAATAGAGAAAAACACAACTCAAAACTAATTCAAACTGAGATTTGAATAACACCAATTAATTGCCGCCAGATAGAGAGAAAAAGGGAGAGAGAGAGAGAGAGATGCGTAATAACGAGAAAGACAGTTTTTGATCAAATCCGTTTCTACCCTCCGAGAAAATTTCTTATAACTTCGACCATGCGGTTACTTCTAAAATATAACGGCAATCGGAATAACGATTACTGTTAGGGTTCTCATAGAATACGTTGATTTCTTCGAGTTTTATTTCCATCATTATATTTTAAATCACATCGTGCTTTGCTCGAAGATGTAATAAAAAAACATCAAAATCAATTAGAAAATTATTTTGCGAGAAAAATGTTCGAGAAGTTCCTAAAAATCGTAGGTTTGGAGCTCAATATTCTTTCGTCTGCTTTAGAAATAGTTGCGGGCAATTGGAGAAGAAGATTCAAAAATTTCATTAGCTACAGAAATTAAAAAAATGAGGCTAATTTAAAATTCCGATTATTTCATGCGAATGAATAATAATTATTTTTTGATATTTGAAGTTTGTCACAGAAAACCTCATATATACGTATGAGGTGTATATGTCGAGAAAAATAAGGGTGGCAATCAATGATGCAAAATGAGGGAGGATCGAAAGAGATCGCGAGGCTCCAATGTAATTATATAAAAGCCCCCGAAAGTCTGAAAAACCAGGGCGAAGTGAGGAGGACTTGATAAATTATCGTGTGTCTCCCTACTGACGAACTAAGAAGTGAGTTACAAGGGGGCGAGTCTCGAAGACTTGGTCCATTCGGGTTGATACTAGAAAACCTAGAAGTTTGCGTGGTTTGCAAGTCTTGCTGTGAGAGATTGAGGCGTCTTTTATATCGCGTTGGTAATGAATTCTACGCCTCTAACCATTGAAGATAAAACGGAAAGTTGAAAAAACAAAACAAAAAGCCAACCGACAACCTATTACTCTGTGTTGGCCGTAGCGCGTAGTTTTTTCTTCCGGTGGGACGAGAGAAAAATTACGGAAAATGTAACGGCTCCTTCCGTTGGATAACGCGAGCAACTTCATTCGAGAGCACACTGAATAATACATTTTTAGTGTTCCTCAGTGTTACCAACAAAAAAATTAAAGTAAATAGTAAAAAATACTCAAATTCTTACTGACGTTAAATAAACCAGCAATTTCTTTTTTGACATTTCAATTGAGTAAACTTTAAAATTTACAGTTTTTTTTTTATCAGTGATTTGATTTTGATAGTAAAAAAATAATTTTTACGAAGCAAGCACTTTCTGATGTGGCGTCATTCCGACAAGATTTACAAGTCTGAATAGTACGACAGTATTTGGTTTCTTACTAGTATTAATCATCTGCACTCCCCGGAATCTGCATAAACAATGTGATGCAAGCGGTAATACGTGCAAATTTTTCACTGCCAGTATTTGGTACACGCAGGAGGTTGTTCAACGTAAAAAATTTAAATATAGATGGAGTTTGAATTAGCGATGGAGAGAAAAATGAGCTTGTGATGCAAATATATACGCAGAACGCTAGCGAGATAGAAAAAGAGAGAAATAAAAATAGAGAGGGAGAGAGAGAGAGAGAGAGAGAGAGAGGGTGAAAAGTAGAGTGGCACGGAAAAGTGATTTGAATATCTACGGTGGAGTTTGCATATGCGATGAAGAAAAATACAAGTGTCGACGCGCGTTGCGATGCAGCAAGTAGAGTGTAGAAAAAAGTGCAGTGTCGACTCTTGTCGTTTATTATTTACGGAACATTTTCCATTTCATCACTGCCAACAAAAATTTATCAATATTCACGTTTAATTTGATCAAATTCATTTCACAGCGATTTTTATTTATTTAAGCATGTCATCAAAATCGCAAACGGATCATGCTACTGATGCAGTTCCATTTTATTATTCTATAACTTTAGTGAATCCGTAGAAGACGTATTTCGAAGTATCAAAATGTGCCAACGAATCACAATTATTAGTTATTGCGAATTACAAATTAAAACATTATTGTTGGGATTTCTTATGAAGTGCTCCAAAGTGGATCGTCAGTAAAATATAAAATGGACGAAATATTCGATTTAAAAAAAAATGAGAGTTCCGAATATTCACTCGGCAAAAAGTAATTTATCGAAATTTTTCACGACTCGATTCTGACTCACGAGCTTACTCCTCTGAAAGATTCATTAAAATCGATTCATTGGTGTTTTACGTGAAAAGCAGCCAAAAATTTTTTTGTAATACTAAATCATGGAGAGAACGAACAAAAGAGAGAAGAAATTTATACAAATAATCCGAAGCTTTAATAATTAAATCCTCGATGGATTGAATAAAAATGAAAAATTTATTATCGGAAATAAAATGAAAAGAGCTTTCCAGGTTTCTCATTGGTTATCCAATTAATCGAACACTCCTGGATCGTTGATTTCTCGTTTTTCGAAAAACGATTGTCCGAGAGCGAGAACGAAAGAATTTACGAAGTTGCATGGTTCGTTGTATAAATAATTGCAACAAAATGTTCCATATAGTTCGTTAAAAAAAAAAAAAAAACAGCAAAAATATCGGCGCTTTTGTTATTTCGATCGAACTCGAATGCAGTAATTGTGTTAAAAAATTACTGACCGAATATCCGTATCCTGCGGTTCTAATTGCGGATTCAGTGAGTGTAGCGACGGTAAAGATGTGGGGATTAACGGAACGAAGAGCCATTTCCTTAATGTGACAAAGAGCATCAGCCATAGCCAATCGGCCCTCGGCGTCGGTATTTACGATACGAATCCTTTTGCCAGATTTTGCGGTTATAACTTCATCGGATACATAAGAATTTGCATCGACGCTGTTTCTCACGACGCATAATGCAGCAACGACCTTAACAGTCTCGGGTTGGAGAAGGTTAACGATCTGCCATAAAATTATGAATTCACAAGGTCAGTAACAATCGTGTGACGACAACAAAACGAATCTCACAAAGATCCTGCAAAAAAAAAAAAAAAACTAAAACTGTAATAAATCGGCAGCGTGTTGGAAAATCTTGATATGCCGCTGATTTAAATGTTATTTATATTCGAAATTTCTCATTATTCGATCTGGTCAAATAGATTTTACAGCCTTGAAATATTTAAGCAAAGCAATGTTTTTTTTTTTTTTCCAACACTCTTTGTGCGTGGTTGGTAAAGAGGTTCAGAGTGTTTATATTCAGATCTTATTCCCTCGAGACATAGCTACAAGAACGCACAGTCCCCATTTGTGTTTTTTACTCCAGTTCATTAAATGCTGACAGAAAAGAGAAAATGTTCGAGAGAAATAATAGTAGGAAAAGGTAATCCAATTTTTTTGTCCTCAAATACAAAGCGTTTTCATTCAGGGAATAAATATTTGGCAAGAGCTCCATAACTATTTGGTTTTATAATCAACGTCTGCCGAAGCTGCATTTTTTAGATGTTGAATATCGTAAATAATATGAAATGGTGGATTTAACGGTTTTTCAATGAATATTCTCCGTGTGTTGGGAAAGCTTTTCGGACTCCGCAAAGCTTTTACCAACCCCAGCGATATGAGCAGAACGTTAGCGAAATTTTATTTTCAATGGACTTGAGAAGGTTGAATATATTCGGAATACCTGCATGAATCCGGCACAAGCAGCGGCCCCTGATTTGTCTCTTGACATGCCGGCCATGGTTCCACCGTATTTGATGTCAAGACCACCGGTATCGTAGGTAACGCCTTTGCCAACGAACATGAGTGTCTCGAGAACACACGCGGCATTGGGAGGCTCATAAGTCAGAAATATAATTCTGCCCGCATGACGAGGAATAACGGAGGCGCCTCGATTTACTGATGCGAATAAAGGATATTCCTGCTGCAGAGTATCAGGATCGCAGACGACTTGAACAGTCACGTGAGAACCACAAAATAATTCAGCTACGTATTCCTCGACTCTCGAAGGTGTCATTCGTTCGGGGTCTGCGCCACCTTCAGAAATTCGATAAGGCGTGAAAAAGCTTTTCCGATTAGGTTGAGAAATTTCAGCTGTGAAAATAATCTCTCGTGACATTCTTCGAGTTCAATACTCGGTCGAAATGAACAGCTCGAAGAATGGCAAGGATAGAGAGGTTAAGAAAAAACCATCAACCAGTAAAACACGCGAGATCGGAAGCAAAATTCGACAGACGCACTATGATGGCTCCAAACGATAATCGAGGTGGAAAAGAATATGCAGAAAGAATTGTCGATTAAAAATTCAGATCAATGTACCGCTGTACTGACATAGTTTCATTGTCAATCAGAACAAAGCCTAACAAGAGAGGAAAAGGGAGAGTCTTCTTTTCTTGAGAATTGTCATCCCGTCCATCGCGACAGGATGAAGAAGATGAAATGAGTGAAAAAAAAGGACGAGTATCCACAAAAGCTCCAGGCGATTTTTCGTCTTCCGCGACACGATATTCTCAATGAAGAAAGTCCGTTCCTTTAGAATTTTCTTTTCTCTTCAGGGTGTTCCTTCTCATTTCCCTTGCAGCCTTCTCTCTTTAAGTTTTTTGCCCATCAAGCAGCTTTTTTTTCGTCATGTTAGCATTCTCAGCGCAATAGAGAAGCGGCAAGGCAGTGGAAAACTTTGTTGAGACAACACTAGCCAAGCTCGTGCTGAGAGTGATCGTACCAGCTTGAGATACAAGTTCACTAAGATGGAAAACAAGAGTCTGGTCGACAGAGACCAATAGAGGGAAGAATAAAAAAGTCGAAGGGTTTCGGGGAAAATCGAAGCTCGAAGAAAAAACGTTATGAGCCTCTTGCGTCTCGAAAAAAATTAAGGCCAAACGAAAACAAAGAAAAAGTAGCACAGCGAGGGACTTTGAAATATGAGGAAGATCGCCGGATATTTTAGTAAAGTCATCGACCTCAGGCCATACACATATTTTTACTTACCAATGTCTCGAGCAACGTACCGTCCACTTTCTAGGGCTGAGGCCAATTTTACTATGCCCTGGAGCTTTTTATTACATCCTGAACTCCATACACCCAGTCGACAGGCTTTGTAACATCGATCAGGGCCAATCTCGCGGACACCCAGAGGCTGCAAGCACGATAAATTAATTTTAATATAGCGAACATTGCCACAATTGCGAGTGGCAAAAAAACTATATAACCAGTGCAAGGTGGGCCTTGCAAATTGAAATTATTCGACGTTCGATATCGATTAATTCAGTGTAAAAATTACCAACTCGCTGCTTTTCTACGCTGCAAAGATCACTTGAACAATGACGGATAAGCATTGGAGCATAGCACAATTAGTAGTTCGTGTTTTCTCATTGTTCAGTGCCCTCTTTTTTGGATAACTTGAAAGCGCTCGTTAGTCCAAGTTTTTCAAGCAAAAGTTTGAGCGGTGTGTTGAAAAGTTGTTCGCGGTGGGTCGTAATTTTTTTCGCTACATCACAAAACGGCATTGAGGGTGACAAAGTGCAGTTGAGATAATGTGCGGAAGAAGAAAGAAAGATTGTATGTAGCTACATATAAACGCAGGTATACACGGAGGAAGATGAAGAAAGATGGAGATTGAGGGTGTGAGGAAGATGAAGTAGAAAGGGCGGAATATAGATGCTTATGCCGATGACGGTGGTTGGCGACGCCACGACGACGCCTTGCGGTCCTGCTGTGGGTACATCCTGTGACCCTCATACCCACTATTTTCTACGGTCTGGTATACTGGCATGGGTTCCGATTACGGGACCAGAAATTCCACGGGTGGCTTCCCGTATGCCGGAAAACGACGCGACGCATTCGCGCGTGCGTTGGACCGCGAGGCTTTTAGTTCACAGAAAGAAGCGAGTCAGGATGGTGCAGACTTCTTGGGGAAGAGGCATCAGAAGGAGGAGAGAGGATGCAAGTCCGAAGGTGGAATGGAGATGAAGCGAGAATGGAAGGTACCGGAGACGCAGAGAGGTTCTCGAGTATTTTGCTAATTAGGTCGCTCGGAGCCACCAGGATTCAGGAACGCAAGGCATTTGTTACTCCAGGGGAGGGAAGAGAGAGAGAGAGAGAGAGAGAGAGCGAGAGTGGAGGATGCCGCTGATGCTGTGAACTCTTGGCATCCCCCCCAGGCATGTAATACCCTCTTTACCGTCTGCTTCCCTGTATGCCTTTCGATCTTTCTCCCTTGTTTTCTCTCTCGTTCTCCCTCTCGATCGCTCCCCTTTTCATCCTCCTCCATCATATAGTGCCGTCTCAATGACGCCACCAAGCCGATCTAGGGATATACGTATAGGAAACTCTAGTACGTTCCCTTCGACTGTCTTACATCATCTCGCTCTCTCCCTTTAGCTTCCCCAGTGCTGTATCTCTCGCGTAGCTTGCACACACCTCTCACAGAATCCAAGAAAACGAGCTTCGAAGAGTAACAGTGCAAGAGGAAAGAGCTTTCGTCAGTTGGGGGAACGAGATCTCGGCTGCTGCCCTCCTCCCCTTCCTATTGCCTTTATAGTTACCCTCATACTTGGACTTCTAGTCCAGAGGCTTAGCCCCAGGGTCCAGAGTTCCCCAGCAGCAAAGTTCAACTCCTGAGAAAGCGATAGGTATATAGAGACTGTGAGGCAGCGCAGAGGAACAGATAGACAGGGAAAGAATTTACGTGGGAGCATTTAGCCTCTCACTTCGACGACGCATAGCTCCGTTCCCTCAAGCCATGAAATACTCTTGGCAAGTGAGTAATTCCATAATGTGTTGGATAAAGAAGCACTACACCGTAATGGAATATGTACGTGATCCTTAGTATAAGTGAATGGTCAGGAATTTCTAGAGACAAAAGGGAAAACTGGCGAGAAGTTGAGCGCAGTTTGTAACAGGTTGCCAATTGTAACGAGCTTTTTGATAAATCCTCCTAACTTTGGAATTTCTTCAGGCAATTTAATTGAACCGTGATGAACGTTATTCACTTATTTTATTATTCTACGGTACACCCGTGAAAGCAATTCAATCTTCAAGAAAGATCGTGCAATTATCTGAT
Organism: Hyposoter dolosus; assembly: GCA_963921915.1. NCBI lineage: Eukaryota > Metazoa > Arthropoda > Insecta > Hymenoptera > Ichneumonidae > Hyposoter > Hyposoter dolosus. The sequence goes on along the minus strand of OY998130.1, from coordinate 20,387,202 downwards.
ACAATGCTCGCAATCATTAAACAGACTTCCTGACGACCCTGCATTTTTATTTAATTTTTTTTAACACTATAATTGGATTCGTGGAATTCTGCTCGATCTTGGGGAGAAAAAGGTCGATTTTTCATGTCATATTCGTTAAGTATTCAAATAAAAAAATTAGGCTCACCACATAAAGGGCGTCCAGTGCACCGAGCAACGTAACAAGCTCCACGTTTTCGAATCTCACATCGGGAACAAGAGCGATCAGTGGACATTGAACACCTGCCTTTAAGGCTCTGTAACCAAAACGAATTGGAAGGAGAATTGGTAGAATGGTCTGAATACAGGAAGGTGCTGGATGAATTGGTTAAAATCGAGAAGATGAACGTGTATTTTCATCAACGTCGATGGTATTTTCTTCTCGGGGAATGTTTCAGTAAATTAAATTTAGGTAACGGGGAGCTGATCGATCTCGAATCTTTTGAACGGATTCTCCGTACCCGAGCATTCGAACGGTAATTTGAGAAAAAGCCGTAAACTGCGCTACCATGGCGTCGCTATTATGCACTGTTTTTCCGGCTTCTTAAGTCGGTTCCATCGACCTGTGTATCTTTTCCTATCATTCTTTCATTCTCGCTCTGTTTCTACAAAAAATAAATAAATTGGATTGTTCAAATGTGAGCAACGGTGCCGATACAAGACAGAGCTCATCTCAATTATTTTCTTCGGATCAAATAAATCATTATAATGCACTGTGAGCTGAAAAACATTTCCTGTAATTGCTCAAGTGCAAAAAGTAGAGAATTCTTAAGGACTTTTTTTTTATCACGCTCCATTCACATTGCTTATTCCGATCTCTCCCATCCCCTGAAACTTCACAACTGCTTCTTTTCCTACTTTTCGTAAAATCACTTATAAAACATTGGACTTTCTCCTCCGGCGTCTACTACGCCAGTGAAAATTACTGTGTGGCAAAGTATATAAGTGGAATTTAGCGTGCACAACGGACTCTCTAATGGAATCGAAGCGCATTTGAAATTCTCCTAGACCTTACAGTTCTCTGACTTTCTGCCGTGTGGTTCGTTTTTTTTCTTCGCAGCGTTCAAGTTCTTTTCAACTATCTTTCGTCCTCCTGTCCCTCGTTCGGAGTGCTTTTTGGGAAATCACACTTTAGTCGTCAAGCGAAGAGCTTTCAGTACTTACTGTTGGGAAGCTGCATACACGTTGCCATCCATACACTGCACCCTCATTGCGCCAAACACATAATGAGAAAAAAAAAAAGATTCGACGAAAAACGCGTTCTCCACGTCGAGGAATTTCACTCCGAGCTGACGTACATTCGTCTGAACAGAGATCGTGAAAACTTTGATTCACAACGAGGTTCCAAGCTAATTCCTTGCACACTCTTTAATCAAATCGAACTCATTGAAGATCCTGCACGGATCAAAATGTCCAATGACCGTGATTGACTGTAAACTTCATCCTGAATGAAAATTTCAATCACCTGCTAGACGAAATCGATGACATAGCAAGGATTTTCCACGCAGTGGATTAATTTTATTCCTCTCATCGCAAGGCCACACGATCAACGCCTTCAACCGTGGTTATAAAACACTTTTACTGTTCCGGAGAAATAGGTCACGTGTGTGAGTACAAAAGAAGCCAAGAAATTCTTCGCGCGGTACCAACGGAAAATAGGAAAAGAGAGACGGAGACAGGAAAATGGGAACTAAGAAAATAAACTATGTGGCCGCGTTCCTAGATTTTTTAGCACGGCCGTCACGGTCCATAACAATTACCACCTTGAAACTTTCATTCCAGAGTTTCCTGATAAAAAAAAAAAAAAAACGAGCAGACGAAAAAAAGGAAAGATACGGAGTCGCAGTTCTCAAGTTTTGTTCCATTTGCTATCTCCTTCAAACTGAATTATTCTGTAATATGTAATCTGATAATTTATGTATTTGGAATGTTTCTTATCCAACCCTTAAACCTGCCGTTGCTAACAGGCAACGTTTCCTCCAAGGAAATGATAAAGACGTGTATTAACGACGAATATGCCAACCTGTCGATCCCTCGTGATGCTGCTTCCGCAAAACTTCGCACGTCATCGAAATCCATATTAAGGGGACCAGTTGGACTGTATATAAGTCTCTTGGCCGGTAGATTGATGGGTATAAGTCCACCGATCGTTCCCAGAGCATAATCGATCTGAGCGGCAGCATAGAGGACACTCTTGAAGGGTTCAGGCTCACTGGAACCAGGAGAATTTCCTGATACCAGAATTATCCCGTCGTATTCGCAACTGCAAATGTTCGACTCGATTGTCAACTGACATGGCATCCATCTGAAATTAATCGAGGTTTGTGATTGATGAATTGAGCGATACTAACGCGAGAGAGGGCAAGGGCGAGAGGGAGATGCATGAGAAAGAGAGCGATAAAGCACGCGAGAGAGTGATGTTCCCCGTCCAATTAGCCAAATGATTGATCAATCCCCAGCAGCGCTCAAATCTGCTACGAACTTTCATCTATTTTCTTTCGGTGTCAACGCTCTATCAAGATCACGAAACGGAAGTCATTACGCTCGTTTTCCATCAGCCACAAAAATCAAATGGGTATTCGATGCACACGAGAAAAAAAAAAGCTAATCGACACGTCGTTCAGCCCCCTAATTAGGGTCCGGTCCATTCCGCTCAGTTTCCCAAATCGAGTTTCTCTTGCTCGACTTGTTTGACTAGAGTCAAGGTTTTCCTCGATTTTTCCAACTCATTATTCTCTTTTTTCTCTTCTTCTACAAAAAGCGTGTGAATGAAAATCACTTTTGTCTCGATCGATTCTTTTTTTTTTACGCCGTTAAGATTGATTCTATTTTCAAAGTGTTCAAGAGTTTCATATCGAATTGTACAAAGAAAACGTTCACTGATAACAGAATTTCTAAATAATAAGACGTCTTTGATGAAGTTTGTGTCATAGATCGTTCACCCAGGGGGCGAGCAATTAGTATGCAGTTTTGAATGCATTCTCCAAGGGCTGCTCGTCCTTTGAATGGTGCTTGCCTAATCGTCCACTAACTTGTGTAAGGAATCACTGTGAGAAACTGATTCCCAAAACACCCTCTCGTGGTCACTTTACTCGCATTACCACCGAGGCAGGCACGGACCCACCAGTCTATATTTTCCGCACTTTGCTCTCGAGAGTATTTCGATATATATCAAGGTCAAAATGGTGTACGAGCCCCGCAGGAGCCAAATCCAAATGGAATTAAATTCAAATCCAAGCCCTAAAGTTTTCATGCATGCATGGTAATCCCAATTGACTTTGCAACGTCGAATAATACTGAGCAATCGAGAAACTTGGAGGAGTCTTGTTCGAAACTACAAAAAAAACAACGAGGTCAAGTTCCATCATACCATCGATTGAATTTTATTTCATTTTGGCACCCTTGAAGTGCAGCATATTTATTTTTTTTTAAACGTTTTTTTCGACTTATACTTCTGGAATTAACAAAAAAACGTGGTTCGTTGATTCAAAGGGATAACATTTGTTGGAAAATATTGGGCACTCGTTTGGATAAAAAAAAAAGTTCTATGGCATTGCAAGGTTCTAGTTTATTTCTCTAATTTCTCATCGTCGGTTATTCTGAATGTGGAATTGATTTTGTCCATTTACTGGTGCCTGTCAATTCAGTAGTCGGTTTACTTTATCGTACACATTACTCTTTTAGCTAAAATTGACCGGGCTTTTGAAATGCTCGATCAAAATGGTTTCTGTTCAGAAAAAAGTCGATGTATTTTTGTTGGTTCGTGTTGTAAAACGCTATCAAGATTGAGGTGATTCTTTGCTGGCACTGTTCACAAATGACACGTGTTTCGATGTGTCAGTCGCAAAGGATGTGTCTGTGCTGACGATCGTGCAATGACCGCAGTCCAGCTCTATTGAGTTGGTTCGTTGATGTGGTTTCTATTCGATGAAATAACCTTTTTTTGGTCGAGTAGTATTTTCCTTTTTTTTCAGTTCCTCAGGTCAGTTCAGCAAAACGTGAGGAAACCTACGAGACTTTATTTGCTGTGTATCGTCTAGTCTGATTCTCCCTCCCTCTCGTCTTTCTCTTTTTTCTTCGTGCGGTAAAAGAAAAAAAAGACGTTTTTCTCCCTTCTCATCTCTCTATCTTTCTGGTTTTATTCCGACAATAAGCCGGCGCCGTCGGGACGTTGCACTGGAATTTTGAATTGAACATCTAACGTTCGTGCAACCTCCGGAATGCTAAGTTTTCTGCAAAGCGTGTTTCCCAAGCGAGGGTCATACACGACGGTTTTATCGGTCGCAACGACACGGTAAAATCGAGAAAATGAGGACACATGGGGTAATAAATTTTCAACGCTGTGAAAGAAGCCTGATAATAAAATGCGGAAGAGATAAAAGTTAATGGAAATTTGTCAGTTTTTAAAGGAAAAAACTTTACAAATTACATTTATGATTAAAATTTTTTTAGCTCAATTTTCTTCACAATAGCCCCGCTTCGTAACGATTATTCCGGATGGAAGAATTTCGTGCATGTACGGAGAGAATCAAAATCGAAAAATTACCGTTACAGTGCAGAATGTAAATTTTCATAAAAATTTCGTACATGTAGAAACAAATTTATTCGATCTTCATGAAAATTTACATACGGCCACATAAAAATTATTCAAAATTCAATGTAAATTTTCCTGAAGACAAAATAACGTTTCGTAACACTTTCAAAAAATTTATTCGTTTTTATATGAAATTTTACATTCTGCACAGAAAAAACTGCTTTTTTAGTTATAGATTAAAATTTTCTGAATAATTCTCCAAAAAAGATTTTTGAAATTTCGTGTCAAAGTCGTGCTGGATGTTCACTGTTGCTGGAACAGATACACGATTTTTCTCTATTGGTTGATATTCTGTTGACCACTTGACAAAATACTCGGCTACTATTTTTCCATTTGACGGACTAGGGCACTGTAGTATCTCGTTTGAATTATTTCGAGAAAAAAGTTTTTTTTTTTTTGTAGAATCTTCATGATGGTATCTCAAAGAGACGTTAGTCCCGTAATATGCGTAATACGATGTGAAATTTCTTTCGTAACCAAGAAAAACGTACCTGGATTGGACAGACATGACGCGCGTAAACTGATCGTTTGATCTCGTTCGTCCAAGTCGAAAAATCGTTTCGTAAGGAATTCCGGTTATCGAAGAAACTGGCTAGGACCTCGTCCCTGTCGCATACCAACCCCGTTTTTCACATTCAAAAGATGCCTCCTGGTCTCGCGAGATTGACACAATACGTCATAAAAGAAAAAACAAAGAAAAAATTGAAAGGATGGCGACCAAGTTTTTCAACGCCTCACTAGACGCAGCTGAGAAAAAAGGAAAATTTTATGATTTTCAGTTATAGACTGTTTTATATAAACATGAAGACACATCACGAAAATGGACTCGGACTCTCCGAGGAGTGCACTTTTTCTGCAAAATAAACACACGCAGATGGATAAGCCTGCATAAAACGTGGGCTGGCAAAACTCGTCCGCCGTTCGCGTAAGAGGCTCTTTAGTTTCGACGTCGTCGAACGACCTTCAGACGTTTGTACATTGCGGTGTCTGTTAGTTCTTTTTTCTTCTTCCACTCGGAGGTTTCAGGCTCTCTCCGAGTTCTAGTCATAATGGGGCCTGCTCTTGTTGGCAGATGAGCATATAGCGTGATCAAATGTTTTTCGACGGGTCGATGAACCGTTTTTTCAGGTTAAGGATGGGAGAGTCCTCACAGACAAGCAAGGATTCACGTTCTAGTTCTTCGGAGTATTCGGAGATCCACGATAACGGCGAAGCTTGTTTTTGCACCTCTCAAGTTTCTCCGTAGCCAATAGTCCAATGCGAATATAAATTAAATCCTTGGCTATCCGACTGGGTATGCGAAACGTCAAGGAAAGAATGCATTTTGGTGCACGCAAAAAAATGCAGTTTTTTCCATTTTATCAATGTAAAAAAATTGTATAAATTATTGTAATTTAAAAATGTACAGGATATTAAGACGGACGTACATATTAAGTTTTAAGTTGTTGAAAAATTATGTCAGTCTTTCTGGATATCGGTTTCTCGATCGAAGTAAAAATTCTCAGTCACCTCAATATAGTTGGACGATTCGTCAAGATATTCGAATTAAAGAAAACGAATGTGTGTCTAATTCTGTTCTTGGCTTTGGCAGACCTGCGGTCGTGACGTTTTTCGAGCTTTTTGTTCGTGTGCTGTCGCCGAAAGCAGACTCCAGTTTGTAGACTGCTGCGGGCGAACGCTGGGCTACGCGATATATCGGCGACCGCGATACGGAAATTTGCCAGTGGCCAAAGGAGCTCGTAGGAAAGAGGTGAAGTAAGAAATGGACATCGAAACGAAAGTGGTATACACATGTATGCTTTCGTTTGTATAGGCTCGCAGGCTTATTGCAGAATCCATTCTAGGAGCGAGTCTTATGTGATACTTCTTCACTCTGTGACTCTCTCCCTCTCTGGTTCCCTCTCTGTTCGATTGCAGCAAGACTGGACGTAGGATTCCGTGCAAAAACAGGATCGGATCTCATTTCGTTGCAGCAGCAGTTCCGATCGCGTTCGTTGGTTCCTCTGCAGGTTGGATGTCTTCCAAACGGCTAGAAACGCGTAGGAAAGAAATTCCGTAACAGGAGCTACGTATTGGTTCGATGTCTGCAGAATTCCGGAAACATCTAAGAGCTTTTTTCTCTCCCTTTCTCTTCCTCACGGTTTCACTATTATTATTCGAATTCAAAAATGATGCCAATAAATAGAAATTGAAAAGATTTCAGAAAATAAAATTTGTTCAAAAAAAAAAAAAAAGAAGAAATGACCGTTAAGATTTAGTGTGACATTCACGAAAGTTCCAACCACCATGGGAAACCAAACAGTTCGGAATTCGTAGTGGAATCAATAAATGAATATCAAATTTTTCATCCGATCGTTTTCGGCATCGAATGGATTGAAAAGGGAATGTTGCGGTCCCTGAAACGCACGCAAATAATTTCAACTAGTAGGTGCACCCATCGTTTCCAGTTACAAGTATTACACTACGCGTCACGAACTGTAGTACTTCCTGCATATATTTAACCAACTGGGTTTATTAGCCACCGCAAGAGAAAGAGATTGTGGCAAGAGAGACGAGAAGAGAAATGGAAATGACATAGTTTCATGTTCGTGGGTTTACGATCACAGTTATCCGTGCAACATCATCAAAAACATTATCCACAGTCGTTTCGAGCTTGCGATTTACACAATTCGGCTTTACTATCCAAAGCACGACTAAATAACGAAGTACTCATTGATAAACGACCTTAATTATGTTGTTTCACAGGGTCCAAGTGTAATCGGAATAGAAATATATTTCGCACAGTAATTCTGCCTTCGATTCAATACGAAAATGTGCTCTGCACCGTTACACGAATCAGTTCTTTTGGGCACAATCACGAAACTTTCCAATATACATTATTTCTACACCCTCAAACGTACAATGTGGACTTTCAACTTCTCCTCCCTTGCAAAGAGTTTAATCGAAAAGATCGCTTCAGGAAATTAAATACCACGGCACACGACAGTCACTCACATACGCACATTAAGGGCTACATTTCATACTTATATCTTGTCCATTACATGTCAAGTATTTTTTTCTCCATTTATATTCTTTATCGTTTTTACTCATTTTTCACTTCGTTTCTTGTTTCGCATTTGCATAAAAATGATAAAAATAATCAATCTTCATCTATCAGGGCGTGTTTCGGACGTTCCTTCCATTTTCCTTCTCGTACATGTCCATAGCTTATGGAGGGTTGGTGGAACAGTCGAGTGCATGGTTTTCATTAAACTGTTGTTTTAGTTCGTCGTATCGTTTTGATATGAAGTCTAAATCGTTGTGCTCGAAATGAATGTAATCTCACGTCATTCTTACCGCACTGATTCATGATGATTAAGCTCCATTCGGAATGATATGCTTCCAAAACGATTAATCAAGGGTGCGCAATCGCAGCGATCAAACCGCTGTGTCATCGAAAAAATTCGATGTGGAGGAAACGACGGGCTGCCCAAAGTTGTGAAGCCAGTGGCTTTGGCACCCATGACGCCTACCCCCGTCACTTTAGCTCTGCGCTGCTCGTGGATGTCTGCGTTAATTGAAGCATGCGACTTGTTATCGGAATTGAATTATTTTTTCTCTTTTCAAACACCGAATAGATATTTCTTCATTGCGTACGCGAAGCAAATGGATCAATTTCGAAAGTGTTAAGGCGAAGGTCCAATTTTTTCAACAGTTGCAGAAATTATCATGCCAATAGTGTCGGCATGCGACAATAGCGATTTTTGAGTATTCCAGGAAATGATAAAAGGATTTTTGTCACAAACGTGGCAAACGAAGTTGGGGAAAAAAAATTAGAGATCTTTTTTTTTTCAGTCAAATTTGCTGCATCCTTTTTTTAATGAACCGTCCTCATACAGTCAAACGTCCATTTGTACAATCGTTGGAAGTATTCTCATTAACCAAACATTCACGTTTTCACTAATCGTGCGATTGTATGGAAGAAAAAAAATAGAATGCCGGGGTCCGAAAAACCCTTCGTTTCGGCGAGAAATGCCTCGTATATTTGCGGGGATGTCTCCACTTGCGAAGACATCGCAGATCTCTATTCAAATCCATGTCGCTTTTCGCGAGCTAATTATACGTCTCCTTAATGTCTTAGTGATGAATGAAAGAACGAAAAAAATGATAAATATGAAAACTTAAAATAATGAGTTAAAGACAAAAAAATACAATCGATGCCAATCCAAATATCCATGTTTCCGTCTTCTTGACATATAAACATGCAAGCCCATAACATTTTGAACGATCAACACGGTCGTGCACATCAAATTCACGTTTCACAAAAAAAAAAGTATTTACAAAATCAAAAAACGGAAGATAATATCTCGGTCACGCTCGTGCGTCATCACCACATTAAATCACACGATGTAAAAAAAAAAAAAAAACAACTATGGAAATCAGCATCGAAAATTCTAGCCCTTATCTAAACTCTACGTTTCTAAATTATGTTCGTAATGTTCACTCGTAACACGTATTCGTTAACTGCGAGGCTTTGAGGTAAAGAAACTACGAATCTCTTCAGCTGACGACCTAAAAGAAGCAGCAGGAAAATTGCTGGAGACAAATATCCGAGTTTTGTACAAAGATTTTGTTTCTAAAAATACTTTGCTCCATTGAATCGCTGGCAATAATTGATTACTTCATTCATTCATTACCATCAGTCTCATTTAACCTTTCGACAGGGTAAATTCAAGCAACGTCCAAACGTGAAAGAAACAAAATAGGTTCGAAATTACAATCCAAAAAAAAAACGATCGTGGAATCGTATAAAAAATTAGCTTTCGTCATACTTTCCGACGAAACGTAAAAGTCTTTTGAACAATAGGAGTCTGAAATATATATCGTCTAGAAAATCACCCAGACGGATTCATTTCGTGGCCCTTGATTACGGAGTCCCTTAAAGCGTTTCGTTTCATTCACTTTTTAATTTCTATAAATATTACTAAAAATAAAATACACGATGTGATAAAAATTCTACAATTACATAGTTCTCTAGTCCTTTTTGATAAACTTGGCACTGCACTCACTGCATCGAGGTTCCGTGAGAAAAAAATTAGCTGAGCAGGCCGAGAAAAACCGAGTTTCGTTATTCCTCCGTAAGTTGAAATATATTTTGGATAATTCACAATCTCGTGCCTTTGCTCACTTCATTGGTGACATCGAGGGAGACTTCCTTCAGAGCATTGAGCTTATCGACGTAGGCAGCATCGAGGTGGCCCTTACCGCCGTTATCAGAAGCAGCGAATGGATTCAATTTGCTCGTACCGTTACCTAGGGACGTTACAGCATTGACGTAAGATGGATTAGTGATTGTGTGAGGATCTGCTAATCTCGTGCTGCTTGCGTACAAACGCGGAGTCCCGGGACACCATTTGGACAATCTCAGAGCGATTGGATGCAGCAAATGTTCCTCATAGGCGTCCTTTTTCGCATCAGCAGTTGCGAGACTGACTAATATCCCAACGAAAATGGTTGTCAGGCTGCCAATAAGAGCGTAATACATGTAGGTAATTCCATAAAGAAATTCTACCGACGATTGGGTCGTGTTGCTGGGCACTGGACTCGGCGTCGTTGAGAACGAATCGTTAAAACTCGGAACCGGTGTGTAAAGCCTCGATGGTCTTGTGAGATGCGACGAGAACGTATCGTTCTGACAATCAACCGTTGACAGCGACAGTGTCTCGACGTCACTTGTCAATGACAAATGTCCAAATGTTATCCACAACGTTGTGATATGACTAAAAATCATACCAGATGCTGCTCCTTTCCAATTGCAGCATGGCACCAACATCGCCAACACAAATACACCCAACAGAGGTCCTGAGGTCGCTGAAGTCATCAACATCGACGACTCGATAACACCCGAGAGCATAGCGACGAGAAAACTTATTCCTACCACCACCACACCGTATATAACACCGATTATCTTGATAAGATGCAGCTGCTGCGTGTCACGAAGATTACTCAGCGCCGGTATCTGACTTAGAAAATCCTCGAACGTAACCGTTGCGAGGGAATTGAGGTTGGAGACTGCCAGCGTTAGTGCACTGTTGAACAGAGTCGCCATAACGAGACCCAACAGTCCTGGCAAATAGGCCAATTTGTCCTCGACGTAAAATGGCACTATCTCGTCGAACTTCGATATGTAACCTAAACTCAGAGGATCACAGTCTGCATAATTCGCGAAGATTACCATACCGACGACCCATGATAACGAGAACAGTATCGTTATTACTGGCATATTCGTCATCATCGTTCTGCAATCAAATCGTTACAAAATCATTTTATAATCATCATTGTTCCCTGATACTTTTTCTTCTTCCAAACTGTCGGGAGTATTCACAAAGTTGTAATCTTCAGGGCTGTATTGTTGTTCAGAATTCAGTCTTCGGAGAATATTTTCAAAATTCAATAAATTCAGAGCTGTTTGAGTTTTTTTTTGGATTTTTTTTTTCTAAATATTTTTTTAGTCACCACGATATACGAACACGTGTGCAAATTTTCTTTATGTAAAAGTGATTCTCCACGACAATACAGTCTCGAAGAAATACTTGATGAGGTTCTAATTATTTTCGTAGAGATCAATTTAATTTGCATCGTTCGATGTGAAATTTTACTCACTTGACGACTTTACTGCGACTGCTCATGCTGCAATACCTCTGAACAAAGTTCTGCTGACATCCAAAAATCGAAAGACTCATGAACAGCTGACCCAATGTCGCCGAGACTGTCGTAACACGAATCGTTGGATCCATATTAAAGCTGCGTAACGAAAAATTGGTCATTATACATTTCCGTCTAATTTTCACGACATAAATTTTTAACACTCTCAAATCTTGAAATTCGTTCGTTCAATTTTTACGTGTTGGTTGATAAAAAATTTACACCATATTCTGGCTACAGCGTAAAACAAAGTTTAAATAAAAAATTTGCCAGCTCCAAATTCACTTAGAGTGTCGAAGTTTTTGTCGAATCGTTTCACGTGTTATTCGTTCGGTAACGTTTCGTTCTTTTCCGCATATGTATCGTGACATCTGTTGCCGACATATGTACGCGTCATATATATCTACATAATATATTCAGACTTTCATGTTTGTTAGACCTCGAACGTGTCATGGTACACACTTTATATATAAATAAAATCTGGCATTGCTAAATTTCGAACGGATCGTTAAACATTTTTTACCCGACGATATTCTACGTAAGCGATTTCGAGAATAATTCTTCGTCCATAATGTGAGCGAAGAATATAAAATTATCATTCCGAGACTGTTTTATCTTTTTTCCACCAATATTCTCGTAATAATACGAAAAGAATTTTCACGTGAACGGGAAATCGTTAAATGTTGCATAATCAATTTTTTTTTTTTTTTAAGGCAAAATATATTTTCGTCACTGTTGGTCAGAGCATTGCAGATTCAATGCATTATCGATTTCAGGAATGAAAATATTTCGATATAGAAAAAATTGTGGATTTAAGAATTTTTGAAAAAATCTTACTCGAAGAAATCAAGACGTCCACGTTCGTGGGTTATGTTCAGCACCGGCTGAATGCCACCGACATCGAAGACGCCCTGTCCAATGATGGCCAAAGAAACTCCGATCATTGTGACTCCTTGGATAACATCTGATGTGATGGCTGCCTTGAGACCACCCTAGAATTTATTACCGTTAATTATCGAGTCTTTCACCATGAAAATATTAACATTATTTCCATAATTAACCTTGGAAAAGCCATAAAACGAACGTTTAGGCTGATGGACAAAAAAAAGCCCGAAGAAGGTAAATTTTACGTGTGATTCGAGTTAGAAACGAGAATTAATATGCAGCGTTGAGAGCTCACTTACCATAGAGGAGAAGACGACTGATATCGTCGTAATCCCGAGGATGCTTGCCCAATAGGGCAAACCGATAACGGTTTTCAGGGCCACACAAGGTGTGAATACCGTCACTGCGAGATTCAGCAGACTTCGTATGACGTACGAAAAGCTGGCCAAGCATCGCACCAATTTTGATTTAAATCTAAAAAAAAAAGTAGAAAAAAGCAAACGATAAAAACAGGCTGAATAAAATGATATTAATCTTGGTCGATACTCGTTTTTCTTCCTGCTTATGAATCGGAAAGAAATAAATGAATCAGAGCATAGTGAGAATGCATCAGATAAAAAGATTAATTGCCGTTACATTCATGTCACAACTCTCATCTTACGAAATCATGCAAAAGGAAAATAATCAATCAATTAAACTTGCATCGTTTATCATTCACGCGCATAATAAGTTATTGAAGAAAAGAAATGTCTCGTCATCTAACAAGATCGAGGCACCTCAATTACACAATATTATAGCGACTCATCTGCTTTACATTAATGAAATACCGTGAGACACGAAGTATGTTTTTTTTTTCTATCGAATTGCCTGTAATAATTCGTTACGATTTGCAATGAGGAAGCAAATTTGATGAAAGTCAGGGTCATTGACTAGATATATTTTTCGAAAAAGTGCTGGGGGTGCTGCCCAACGGTAAATATTTTCATCTCAGGAATGATATAACAAGAGAAACTTTCACGATAAAAATATTTACACAATGCTGAGTTATACTAAGAAAGATAATAAATGATAATTGAGTGATTTGCGACTTTATTTGTTTATTGTTTTTCGCGTAATAATCGATCTGAAACACTTTATCGTTTACGAGACTTGTATTTTTAATTATTTCAGTACCACTCGGAAAACAAAAGAATGGAGTTAGGCAATTGTTTGATCGATCAATTAAAATGGAACAAATAATAATTTGTGACTTTTACAAGAAAATCTTTTTTTTTCATTTTTTTTCGGGAAACGTCGTTACAAGAAAATGTGAACCAAAAATAATAAAAGTATTTAGGTATTCGAAACTCTGATATTTTGCACAATAAACTAAATTTGGTGGCTCAACAAAATGTACGACCAGCAAATCTTAATGTTTATTCGAAAAATGAGTGGATTGGTCCATCCCCTTAATAGCCGGCTGAATTAAATTCCACCCACTACAGAAATACAATTTTTCAACTAACAATGTCGTTTGTCACATTTTGTTGAATCAGTAAATTTGGTTTCTCGCACTGAACGCCCAATGATGTTGAAAAACTTCAATATTTTGTTCAATTTTTTTTTTGTGTCCACGGTATTTTTGGTTTTTCCCGAGACCGTCAATAAGATAAATGATAAAAATGACCAAAGTTCAGTTTTCGCACATGACCTCAGCAAAATTTCCTGTTGAATCGACAGAAATAATTTGGCTAACTGTATTCAATAATAAAAAAAAAAAAATCGAACGTTTTCTATGAAACTGGGTTTTCAGTGGGGATCGTGACAGTTCGAAACACAATGAAATAAAAGTGACGCAAAGGAAATGATAAATGGAGGAAAGCTAGTGTAAAAATTCATGCAGAATTACCTCATGTCGAGATACTGATAAACCGATGTGATCCCAAGGTTGTAGTAGACAGGCACGAAGATAAAACATACAATCGGATAGGAGAGTAACATTCCGTAGAGCGTTTCCCACATTGCGCTACCACGATAATAAAGTTCGGACGGATAGCCGAGGAAGGATCGTACTCCGAGTGTCCCGCGAGCAATGGAAAGCATCATGGCGCCCATGGAAACGGTACCAGTTGCAAAGACATAATCCGCTTTCGTCTCCTTTTTCTTAGCCTTGAAGGTTCCCCAAAGCGGTATGACGAACGATGCAATGATGACCGCCACGAAGATAAGATAATCGACGACCATTGATGAAGCTTCCATGACCATGATTTCTCGTTAACTTGGCTAATGCCCCTCTGTGTCGTTTTTATAAACAAACAAAACGAGCAGATCGTGAAAAATTGAGCTCTTTATCTGTCGTTCGAGATTTCGCGATTAAATCGATCGATCGGATCGAATTTTTTATCTTTTTCCGGATGTCGATGAATGTAGGTCGATTCAGATATCAAGAAGATTTATATGTAAATGTATGTGCGCAAATACGAGAATTTTATTGCCGAAGAAATGTTCTGAATTGACGAGGCGCGAACTGGATATTAAGTCGGTTCGAAATAATCGAAATGGTTTAACAATTCGATTATGTCAGAGGACGTTTTATTTCACTTATTGGAGATAGTTTCCAATTTTGTCGAACGATAAACAAGGGTAATGCTGAGAATACAATAACACGACGTCAGCAGCTCGAATAATATCGGTTCGGTGGAACGAACAGCGATTGAGTTAATAATTTTTTCTGTATGGATTTTGGAAGACGAGGCGATAAGTGTTGTACGATCGAAGCCACAACACGAACTGACTACAACGAGGTAAAGCACTCCGTGTTATTATGCTAAAGACTGAGAAGCCCCTCCGTGCTTATCTTTTTGTCGTGGCTCTTCCTCTCTTTCTTTTCCCCTCTCTGTTGATCTTTCTCTCTTTATCTCCCTCATCGTCCCTCTCTTTTTCTTTCTGTCACATTGTTTATCTCTTCTGATGAGCAGTGCAAGCGCCCAGATCGTTAGAACGAGAAGCTGAGAACGAGAGAGATGGAGAGAGAAAAACGAGCCCTCCAGCTTCTACAATTCGTCGATTCAGCATCCACGTCAGTTCTCTGTTAGTCTTATTGCCTATACAAATACAAACGTACACATATGATATTTTCCCTTTCCCCTAACTTCGGTATTGCTGGTTCACGCACGTGACACGTATTTTGGTCACTAACACAATTCATCGTCACCAACATCTACGCGTCCTCTCGAACAAGTCAATATTCGTGAGTGTAAAACCCTCAAACACAGCTGCGACACAAAAAACCTCAGGCTTGGCTCTTGACTTGGCTCACGAGTCAACTTATTTTTCTTTCTCACTCATTCCTCCCACTAAACCGATTTCATTTCGTTCACGTTTCGGTCTCAATCTCCCCTCTCTTCTCACCACAGCTCACAAATGCTTCTCCTTCTTTACTTATAGACCAAACGACTTGGCAGCTCTTTAAGAATTCTTTTTTTCGTAAATCTGCTTTTGTGGGAAACTATTTCGATGTATTACTGCACTCTTGTGACTCTCTCAAACTTTCCACAGCTCCCAGTCCCACCGTTGCTCCATTGTATATTGCAACCATACGCTAAGGAACATGTGCACTTGTTGATGTATTCAATGACTCCATTTTTAACACTCCGAACTTCATTGTTTTTCCTCTGTGAAGCGTACCGACAAACATGCAACTACGAGCCGCCGTGTTCGGGGGATTGAGGTTTAATGACCTTTTTTTTTTTAAATACGCCTTACGACAGGGACCAGCTACGTAGGCCACGTTATATGCCCGGAGGATCGCGTTTCGATCTCGAATTAACTGCCTTGATAATTACTCGAAAGTGTCGAATTTAAAGCACACGTTTTCAAGCTCGTAAAATTTTTATGAGCTCTTGGAATTTCTGTATCGATTCGGTTCTATTTGCGAAAGTTATGATTACATACATATTTGCTCAAAATGACATTTTTTTTTAGACGAAATTCATCAAGACTCGAGGGTCTTTTTTTAAAATCTATTAAATACGAATTTTATCCAATTTTGGTACACTTGTAGTTTTCATTTACTTATCGGCCTCTACGCGATCTTGGAAACGGTACGTGTTGTTTTTCGAAGTATTGTGATTCATCGTGCACCGAAATAATTTTTGGAAAATGTGAATTGCGATTACGAGGTTGATGAAGGACAAAACAAGTTTAGGTCTGAGGTTGTAAAAATAAAAGATTTTTTTCTTCGTATTTCATAAAACTTAATCTCGATGGAAATGTTTATTTCTGTATGGTCGCTCATAAAAGTTTCTATAATGATGATTTTTGCATCTTACGAATATGTAAAAAAGTTTAAATTTTTGGCAAAACAGATTTATTGAAGTTCTGACTTCGAGAGGAAAAACCATAGTGTAGTTAAGAATTTTGTTATGTATTAATTTAAAAAGTTATTAACCTAAAAGATTCAGCGATAATTGGTTTGGGTAAATTTTAATTCATAAAAATTATATCTCGTCGTGACCATGTAAACACAATTCAATTTCATAATTACATGGAATTCGAATGAAGAAGGCAATTGTTGCTGAAACATTTATCCAGTCGAGTCAGAGTTCACGATGCTCAACATGAAAATTTGTAATCGTTTTTTGTACTCGTGGTCGTTACACGTACTCGAATCGAACCAACGAAATCGCGTCTCGCTGTAAACGACGTCGAGTTTTGACGAGCACAATGATTGTGAAAATAAAAAAAAATCACTATCAACCGGTGACGATAACGAGATGGAAAGAATTTCTTATCGTCCTCAGTTTCGTACAATCGAGGAATAACCTAATGTAATAATGAAACGAGATATAAAACAGTACACGCACGTGTAGTAATTAGTTTTTGTGCAAAGCTCGTTTCGTAAAAAATGACATGAAAATAACGTAAGAAAATTCATACCGTTCGTCAGCACAAATTTTTTTTTTAGCTTAATTTCTCATTTAACGTTGGACTATGTATTGTTTTGTCCCTATTATTGCCTCGCACAATGGGAACGTAAAATTGATGAGGCAGGATTCGATTAATCGAAACAGCAAGCTCTCGCGAGGTAAACTGACGTGGCCAATTATTTAACCCCAGTCTGAACAAATGTGGTTGATTCGCCCGTGGGCTCGGTTCTATCTGTCGCTCGAAGGGTTTGCCAAATCATGACGACAATACGAAAAGCCACGTTCTTGGCGCAGAGAGATACCGCTTTAGTGACGGAGGCGGCTAGACCATATGGTAATAGTAACGTAACCAAGGGCAAGCACAACTGGAAGAGACCTTTCGGCTTTGGCTTTACGATCGTGATGGATTACTCATCTTATTTATATGTATGTATAAAACTTGTAAAGCTCGTTTCGCTCTCAGCCCCAACTCAAACATATTGGCCCACTCATATATTCTTTTTTTTTTTTTTTTAATCAATCATTCAAAACATTGGAGGATACACATTCTGAAATGTCTCATAAAAACGTTCCAATCTGCTGTCAGTTCGATAAGCCCCTTCTTTTTTTTTCTGCGAATACTTTCTGGGTAAATTCATTACATTCGGAATATTTAAGTATCTGAGCGAAATGGCAGTTATAACTGAAATAAATATTTACAATTGCGAAACAATGAACGAAGAAGCACGTAACTCTTGTGCCAGTGAGTAAGTTTCTCCAGCAAGAATATGATGAAATGTTAAGAAGTTTCCAATCACACTGTTATGAATTCTCCGAACGCGTATATATGCTAATTCGAGATAACGAGTGCGATCTACTGTGGAAAAATTGACGAAACTGTCCAAGGTAGTAATTTCGCCAAGGCCTTTTTCAACATAATTTCCAAACATTTTTACAAAACTCACACGGGGCATTTTTTTCTAACTACGTTTAAAATTTTCAGAGAAATTATGATTTCGTGTTCGAGATTTTGGTAATTGTACAGTTTTGTACATGCCCTCTTGTGGCGAGCAGTAGAAACATTTACATTGACGGAACAGTTCCGAAACTTTGTATCAGATTTTTTTTTTCAATTTATTGAAGAAAAATGGATTGAATAATTTCGGAAGACGAATCAAAGTTTTTTTATATTACCCGAAGAGTTAGTTATACGAACAAGACTATGGCGCGACAACTACCGTAAACGTTGCTGCTATTTTTATGTGCAATGCGAAATCGCATTGAAGTTACTGCTTAGAACACTCACAGAATTGTTGCGACTCGTGGAATAATTGAATTCATTCGCAAGTTCAATGACTAATGTCATCGCGTTGAAGGACCGCCTGTGTATAAGATCGTGCTCGTTCTTCACCACAGCTGGAAAACAGCAGTGACACTGTCTCACTGAATTTTTCTACTGGATCGCTGACTCATTATCATTATGTTGAATTATGTAATTATTCGACGGTGTCTGTCGATAATGTGATCTGTCTTCGTATGTTTAACCGGCTACGATATACGCGCTAATAAATTTCAGTGATAGTTTTCCATTTAACGAAGTCACAACTATTGAAAAATCTCTACGAATATCTTGGGAATTTTTTTTCTTTACAACGGTGAAAATTTGGACATTGAATAAATAGAAAAAATATATTAAATTTATCGAATTTCCGACACCAAATTTTTCACTTTATATGTCGATTTAATTTTTGTGAAATCCACTCAATTCTGTTTTTCGTGACGTGTATCCCGTTCGAAATTTTGAGCTGTCAAAAACGTATGGAAATCCCGAGGTTTTTCACGATCGCCTCTTTGAAAACAAGGGACACCGCACGTTTCGTCTTTTTTAGTCTTAGTTTATTCTATTCTTAGGTCTTTTTTAGCGGGTAGAAAGCAGCTCAGTGCCTTGCAGCCACCGGACTGATAAACAAATGTGATGGAGTAAAATTTGTATTTTTTGCAACATAACTTGAATCTCAGGCTCAACTTTTTTTTCTTATCCTCTTTTCGCTTTATCGGGCCTTGAGTGTCGGACACGGACAAAGATAAACGTTTATGCTGAAATTTTCAGCGGTGTTTTTTCCCGTTCTCCCTTCGCTCTCTGGGCAGGGTAATTTTGGCTCGTGAAACAGCGATGGCGGTTTTTTTATATGCATGAAGAATTTCGATCTGCACGTACCACTTGGATTTTCCTCCTGCTTAGTCTCTTGTTGTAATCTCGACGTTTCGCGACGACAATAAAGTTGTTGGTAAAATGCAGAAATAAACCCCGAAATATTTATGATCACGAGAGATAAAAATGAAAAGGAAAGATTCGTTTAAAATTTTTTCGCAAAAAAAAAAAAAAAAAAACATCATTCGTTCAAAATTGGACAATGTCGGTATGATGAATTCGTGAGACGGAGTTTCGTACCAGGTGAATAACATTCTACTTCCTGTAGTGTATTTCGACCGAAAAATTCAAACGATAAAATTCTTCATTCCATTGAAAGTTCACCGAAGTTGGCGATTCCATTCCAGGGTAATTTATTGCAAATTTTGTAGATAATTGGATGAGCTTTGACCATGAACTCTTTCCTGTTCCCGTGACAAATATTATTGATTAATGAATTGGGTCATTAATGAGAAAACTAAAGATCCTTGAGCTTGATGAAAGTCCACGAGAAGTATGAGAATCTTTGCAACTTTCTGGCGAGTTTTTTTTTGTCGGGAAAAGTTTTTCTATTAGTGAGAGTTAATAAAGTGGATCTGAATTCCCGTTAAATAAACGTTGATAAAACGTAAATAATTGTGTGGAAACAATGTGAAGATTCTTAAAAAGGATTTGGTTTACTTTGAATTTTCAAGGCTTATCAATTGGAGTATTTTTTGGTTGCGTAACACGTGTGTGTTTTGAAAGCGAACTGTGTATGCATTTCCGTGCTCGATTTATACGAGAATATGTGAATGAAAAAAAAAAAACGTTTATCGAGAATTCCTTTCTTCTTTCACTTCACGAGTAACTCGTACATTGCGGTTGGATTTCTCTTCTTCAGTTCATTCTTTTTCCTGGTAGTCTGGAATTTCTCGCATTCTCTCATGGGATAGAGCAGACAGAATGAGAACCGCCGAGCTGCGAGGAGAGGACGAATGAACAAGCTAGATTCGCTTCTCTCTCATATTTCCTCGAGCTTCGATTTTCGTTTTATCGATCTATTCTGCCTTGATATTCGCCTGTGCATCTCTTCGTTTTCACTCAGGCGAAAACACACCGACTAGATAGGAATAATTATAACGGGTCGGCGCTGAAATTCGATTATTGCAGAGCCATAGAAAGAGAGAAACCGACATAGAGAGAGAGAGAGAGAGAGAGAGAGAGAGAGAGAGAGAGAGAGAGAGAGAGAGAGAGAGAGAGAGAGAGAGAGAGAGAGAGAGAGAGAGAGAGAGAGAGAAAGGGGCTGGGAGTGAAATAGAGAAACTCGTGGAGTTTCCGGTATACAGAGAAAAGCCCGGAGCGGCATGCCGATGGAGAATTTTTAATGTTCTTCTCTTTTGCCATAATATTCGGTATGCCAACTGGAAATTCTATCTCTCGTGAGATTTATGTTTAATAATCGTTTAGCTATTTCTTTGATATGCCCCTAGAGAAAGACGAGCTAACAAAGATATATATACTTTTACGATGACTGTGGCGTATTGTTCGTTATTGGAAAAAATTAATTAGAAACTCCACAAAAAAAGACAAAAAGTAATGGGCTGTGCGTTGGACCTTATGAGAACAGGACTCCCTAGATTAGAATTCTCGATCTGAGAGTCTGCAAAACAAACGAGTGTTTGACAGACGTTTCCTCGTCGATCTCGAGTCCCCGATCCGAATGTTTGACCACGTTTCGTAATGTGAACCCCATTCGATGAAATATTAAAAAACCAGAAATAAGTAAACCATGGACAGAATCACGTCTGTAGCGCATGCACTTTTGTCCAAGGATCCGAACTCATTGAAAGAATTTAAATCCCATGATAATCACCTGCATGAGCCACCGTACAGATATAATTTGATAGTTCTCATCAAAAGTAACAAAAGTCGTGTTAGTTCAATCGCTTCTACAAATTTGTCATCATTCAACGAAAAAAAAAAAACAAATATTAATTTAATTTCCAGTGCAGTTATTTTTTTTTTACTTCATCGTGAATGAAGATTGGTGAAAAACATCGAAGAAAGAGTTATTCGTGAAATATTTGAGTTCGTTGGAGGAATACCCTTGGAGGATTATTGCAGAGTTGCTAGAAAAATGCTGTCATCTCGTATCGAGACAGTGAAAATGAGATACGGTTGATTTACTACGCGTAAACCGAGTATAAACGCATTTGACAGTGGAATATACACGCTCGTAAAGGAACAAGAGAAAATTGCGTACATTGTTTGATTACTGTGGCACGCGAACGAATATTTACAGTACGTTGAAAGTGGGGGAGAAAGATATCAAGTGATGAGAGGCGAACTGTATACGGTGTGTCGTAGTCTTCGCTGCAGTTGTAATGCAGTTTTATTGCACTAACAAGCTTAACAAGCTCGCGCTCACAACGAGCCGCTTTATAGAATGCAACAGCCGTAAAAACGCAGCAAGGTATGAGAGCTGCACGAGCAAAGAAGTAGGATAGCGTAAACGAACTGTTACACACACACACACACACACACACACTGTTGAGCCGCATCCTCGTGACACGAAGTTCAAACGTACATGTCTGTGGAAAGATCCAGAGACTCTTTACATTTTGGCACACGTGATTGTTGGACGAAAAAAGCCAATAGTCTTCTCGTCTCAAGTCTATTTCTCTCTCTCTCTCTCTCTCTCTCTGACTTTCTCTCTCTTGAACTTTTTTGCTTGTCGCTATAGAATGGAAAGTTGAAGAAGAGGCTCGTAAAAGTTGGGGTAGAGTCGTCCTCGTAAAAGAATAGCAAAGTCCATTAGTCGTAGTCGTCGTCATCGTCGAGGATGCTGCCTTCTTGTCGTTTTGAAGGACAAGGGATAAGTTTTTCGTAGTCTCGCACCTATCCGAAGAGCCGAGGGATTTGGTTTCGGTCAGCTCGGGCATTTATATCAGTGCGTCCAGGAAACCAAGCTCCCTTAATCTCTAAGAGTTCGCTACTACTTTACGAATTGATTTCGTGATTATCCAAAGGTTTAAGTTGATATTTTCACCATCGCTATCCTTGTTCCCCTCCTTGTGGGTTGAAACAAACTCCATCCAGACAAAAAGCTGACAAAAAAAATCTCCTAACACTTTTTGTCGCTTCACCATGTCTCGGTGTCTCGCCCAGTCACGTGCACATTCTTGGGTGGTTTCGTACTCACCGCCTAACAGAGATCGGCTCCACAACAGCTTGCCATTTTTTTACCTAGCGCAAAGGGTTTTTTTTCACATTTTTCGAGTAAGATCTAACGAAATGTAAGTTTTTTTTCATCTATTGTCTCTGGGCTCGCTCCTAGTCAAGATTTAATGAAAATGAATAAATCTGCCTAGAATCTTTCTAAAGGAAAAAAAATTGCGAAAATATGATATCGAAGGATTCAACAGTTATTCGTTAAAGGCTTCGCAATTCTTTCAATATTAATATTTTTCTTAGTTGATAAGACGTGCTGTGGCACAAATCAGCCATCAATTTGTTTAAGAATTTGAACGGGGTCATTTTTCGCGTACATTCCTTTCCGTGTAATCATTATTTACGCAGTTTTTCCGTGACAAACATTTTAGCGTACACTTCAAATGAGTAGAAAAACAAGGTCTTGCTGGTCTGAAATTTAGTCCTGCTTCGTCGCGCCCATTCGAAAATTAATCAGAAACGTGGGTTATCGATGAAAACGTATGCGTTTGTGGTGGGTGCGTGTCCATATAAACACACACGCACACAAATGACGTTTGAAATGAAAGAGGCAAAAGGAGAGAAAGAACGATACGTGCATGTGCGCATTTTGGAAATGAACGCGAATCACTGGACAAATATTTGCGCGTCACCGTTGACAGTTCGAGTAATCGGCCATTAATTATCATTTAACTGGCGGTCTCGTAACTGTCGCTCTACCGGCTCCAGTTTGGCTTTCCCCTGTTGTATTTCATGTGAATCTGTACGTGGAACACGCACATCGTTCCATGTTTACATCTCGCGGTCCCCTCAACTTTATTGCTCTTTACTGACTTTTTTTGCTGCTTTTGCGCCTATAGATTGTTGCGCGTGTATTGCAAGAAGTAATGAATATGTGACATTGAAATACAATTGAAAAAATCATAAGGAAAAACCATCAGGAATGATGAATTTTTATGCACAAATGATTAAATCGATCGTTATCATTGTTGCAACATTCTTTCGATCACTTCACCTGTGCAAAGAATTTCGTTGAGTTAGCGATTCCTTTAATACTTCACTCTTATTGC
The DNA here is from genome assembly GCA_963921915.1 of Hyposoter dolosus. Taxonomy (NCBI): domain Eukaryota; kingdom Metazoa; phylum Arthropoda; class Insecta; order Hymenoptera; family Ichneumonidae; genus Hyposoter; species Hyposoter dolosus. The sequence continues at coordinate 20,363,682 of OY998130.1, read as the reverse complement.
TCGAAAGTGGACGACCCCACGTGCAAGCAGTTCTCATTTGTTCTTGAATCACCTACGAGGCTTCGGAGATCAAACATTCACGTTGCTTTTGTTCCAACTAAAATTTCGTGGCGTGAACAACGATGCTCAAATATTTCGTAAGGTGAAAAAAATAAATTGGAAAGTTTGAAAGACCGAAAAATTTAATTGGAACGCTTTAAGAAACGTGAACAAATGATTTCTCCTTATCTTTACGACTCCGAAAGCTAGATGAGTTTTTTTCCACAAATAAATAGAAAAGTTATGTTTTTGTTAAGCATTTCCTAATTTCGTACAAAAAAACCGATTCGAGATAATCAGAAAAAATGTGATCTGACATTTACCACGTGGCCTGTAGTAATTTCTAAATATATTATCGTCTTCACGAACGGTATTTTCTAAATTTCATATTGTTTTATGCAAGCTTGGTTCGCATAAAAAACAAAACGTATAAATCATCGTAAACTTTTGATCTCAAGAGATAAGAATTATTATGATGTTTGCACAGGGATTTCCTGCAATCGTAAAAACAAATATTGCGATAACAAAAAAACAGCGATAATAACGAAACTCATTAAATTCAAATACTGATAAAACACGACTGGGTTTAAGGAACATGCAAATTTTTGCTCGAACACTTTGTGCAATAGCTGTCGATTAAAATTTTTTTAAAACTTTTTCGAAAAACTTTCATCAACGATCAACGTTAGGCGTGAAGCGCGGGGAAATTCTTTTCTCGACTGCAACTTCTGTTTACGTGCGAACTGAATTATTGAAACCATGGGGGAATTCCTCGAATATAAGAAATTTCGGAAAAGAGATGGGGATTGTTTATAAAAAAAATTATTTGATTTATATCTCATGGGAAGCTTGTTTATACGAATGTACCGTGTGACCCTGAAATTGCAACATCGTATTGCCTTGAGATCGCCCGACCATCCGAAGGATTCAAGGCACGGCTTTGAATTTTTGATTTACGATTGCATTTTTTGTGAGCATTCGATGAATTCGTCTCGAGATCGACTTGTGCTTGACGTTTAACGTGTCTTGAAAACGTTGTACGAATTAAATGAAAATAAATAAAAATAATAAAAATAAAAAAAATCATGCCAAACGATAGATCTGCGAGAAAAATAATGAATAATTCTTGCAGCTCGCCGCACAGAAATGCCATAATCTTGTTAGAATCCTAGACTATTCACCTTCATCAAAGTTCAAACGAACTTGCTCAGACCGTGTATAAATAATATACATGTCGTGTGTATTCAGGAACGTTATCGCATCATTAACATTATCACATGTCACCGGCGTATATTGACGTAGGTCTTATTAGATACGGGAGAAAATTACCAGCGCCGCGTGTTAAATTCGTGTAGGAAAGTTTCCAGGGAACCCAGGAAGACTTAATTGGCATATTCTCATGTTGTTATCAAATAAATTTCTGATTACAGGCGTAAGATTCGTGCAGTCGGAAATTTATGTCGATAAGTTTAATTGAATTTCAGGAGTGGAGATTGCCATTTGGGTAAATCGAATGTAAAGATCTTTCTTAACGTAAATTTTCGTCCCTCGAAAAAATTTAAATTCGACAACGATGACTGATTCATGGAAATCGTGATCATCGTTGAACGCGTCGATCACAAATTTTGTCTTTCAATAATTTTTCAATATCGACCACGAATTTTTGCAGATGATTTTTTTCCGTATACGAAACGAACGCACACTTGACGGAAGATAAATTCAGACGTGAGTACATATTGCCAAGATGTGGTGATTCTTGCCAGAATAAGCGTGTATCATCGAATTAACATGCACGCGGTTTAGTCTTATGTATTTTGTGTTGACTCAACATGTACCGAAAAGCTATTCAGAATCTTTGGCAAACACTCGAGGCTCAGCAAGAGCTTTTGCTGTGTCAATATATTTACTTGGTGCATACATGACTGTGTGCACTGTGTAATATAGACGCATATGCTGTCGATAATAACGTGAAAAATCGTGAAGCATTATTCACGTTGAGATCGATACGAGACAAACACGAGTCGCCACAATTGACAGGAGGTTATTATGACTCGAGGGACTTGCTACGTCTCAGATGTCAAAGATTCACCTGGGATTTTCACGGCTTGTATATCTTTCGTCGAACTCTTCTCATAATTCTTCAGTTTATTCTCGAGAATCAAAGTTTCGTTGCTAATTTTCACATACGATTTTACAAAGGAAATAATTTTTAAGGCAGTCACGATCACATGAGTTTCGAGGACGCAAAGCCATTTATACGTGGCGTGTCAATTTCCATAAAATCTTCAATCATTTATGATTCATTCTCGTCCTCGCTTCCTCCTAATCTTCGTCATAATTTCAATTATTTTTACTTGACTAGAAAATTAATAAGTCTCACGAAATTAAGCGACCAGGGTTTTTCACAATTGTGAATACAATTTTTCTATAAATCTACGGATATAGCAATTACTTTCGTAGTCACGTGATTTCGTTCACGACATGAAAAAATCGTACGTACGTTGCATTCCCGTGAAACACGTAAGCGTGAATATAGTGTCGGTTAAATATTTTGTTACTGCTGGTGAGCAAGTGCCCGTGATATAAAAGTTTATGAATTTGCCAAAAATTGATTTTACGTTCGAAAAACGCTTTTTATTGTCTCAACAAAGGTGGCAATGATTTTGCTCTAAAGTTTCTGGGCATTTAATCAAAATCGTGATAATTTCAATGTCTATAAATATCCCGAGGCATTGAACTCGTGAAACGTAATTAACTTCGTGAAGCTCGATTTTTATTTGTGGTCACAAAAAACATGTGTGCGTTTTTTTTTTGTTTTAACCAAACATGCATAAGAGACAGACTTTTTTTGAGCGTGTTACAAAACACAGCCAAGGACGCCTACGGTTGTGATGTATGTAAATTATTCACCACGTCTTGACGTGGTTGATGTTCTGGCTGCTGTGAGATAATTCGAGAATTTGGTTTCTGTTTATGCAATTGAGGCTTGCGCCTATGTGCGACGAGATAAACAGATATATGCTTTTGATATTAAATCAAAATGTTGTTAACTTCGACTTTTTAAATCCGGGAAAGTTTCCTTGTCAAAAAAAAAAACATCAAAATCCAGCCACCGATTTACTTTATAATTGTCTGCGAAATTTGTCTACCAAAGGGAGAAAAATATTTCGAAACAGCGGGAAAAGGAACCGAAAGCCGAAAACTTGATAAGATGAAAAAAATAATTCCACCCGTTTGTTAATTATTTAAAAATAAAAAGAACTTCTACTAATGAAGCAAAGTTTTTCTATGGTGTTATTAAATCCGAGAGCCATGACCAATCGACTAGTTCTTTATTACTGCAAATTTGATACGCTAGCGAACAGTATCTCTCATTTATTTCATTATAATAAAAAATTATATTCATCTTCTCCAAGTAGTCCAAAAGAGATATTGAAAAGAAGTTCCTGTATCGCTTTAATATTTCTTTTGATAAAATATGAACCGACCATTTCCTCTACTCAGTATCAACTGCGTTTGATAATGTTCTATATAAATTTGAACAGATGATATATAGATGTCGAAATCGTAATAATGAGCTATCGATGGAGAAGCAATGAAATACCGATGGAAATGCTGAGAGTTTTATGAACTTGGGTGTCTATCGGTTTAATTAAATTGCCATACGCTAAGACGACGGAGAAAATACGAAGATGGAGAAAAAGAAGGAGGAGAAGAGGAAAGGGAGAGTGAAAAATGAATCTAGGAGGATGATGAGCAGCGTGGAAAGTGCATAGGTAGAGAGAATCTCGCGTTTCTCTTCATAGTTTTCCCTTCTTCTTCTTTTTCATCATCTTTTCTGCACGTGATGGTTGTCATGGTTCTCTCGTTTGTGCCCTAAAATCAGCTGAGGTCCCTCTAACTATTTTTCTATTTCTTTCTTTCTACGCTTCTCTATCCCTCAATAAATATGTGTGTAAAATTCTTAGTGCCAATCTTTCTCTTGCACTCTCTGTAGATTCTCTCAGGAGCTTCACGTTCCTCAGAGACTGGCCGGGAGTTGGCCAAGACTGTTCCTGGCGAGTTTCCAAACTACGGTCTTTCCTCTTTCCAGCTTGTTCTTTTCCCTCGCGATCATTCTTACTCCCGGCCACCCAAGCTTTCGCAGTACGAAGACGATTATTACAAGGTGCGGGAGGAGGAAGCGAATGCGTCCTCGAAATTCCGGTTCTCTCTTGCATTCTTAACGGAAAACAGCCACAACCAGTCGGTTCACGGGGAATCGAGAGATTGTGCAAAAACGGAGGAAGAAGGAAAGAAAAAGAGAGAAATTTTCAGATGGAGAAAGACTCTGCAGGAGCATCAATTAATGAGAAGCGTGACGAGACCCGCTCGTAGAGAAATGTGAGAGCCCTACTCTCAGGACTCGCTGCTTCCTCTCTGCCCCCCCCCCCCTCTCACTCTCTCTTTCTTTCTCTCTTTCCCTCTTTATTTTACTATCTTTCTCTCTGCCTGTAATTTCAGTTGATAATTGGCGTTTCGTTAATTAACGACTGTTGAAGCTCGCGCTCCAACGCGCAAATTTTGTTCGTTTCTACTGCATCTCTCACATCTCGCCCCATCCAGCTCCCTCAGACTGCTACAAGTCTCTCTATCGGGAGTTTCTTCGTCAAAACTTCGGGCCAACCCGAGCATTATCAAGGAGAAAATGCGAACTCAGCGAGAGTGACGAACGCGGATAATGCAATATGTGAAGCCGGAAATTCCGAAGGAAAACAGACTCGCCGTTTGCACTAAATGCATGCTCCATCAAATCACGTATTCCTTTTCCGAAAACTTGCCATCAAATTAAGGGACAAAGTGTCCCCGAGGAAAAGTAAAATAACTGGGTGCATTATGGGAATTAAGAATTTGTCACTCACCGATAATTAATTATGGGGTGAACCATCCGGTGTTTATTTTTCCCACGAAACTGATTTTGTATACTCTTCGGTCAGCTTACCATATAGTGCCGTAATGACTAAGCTTGATGAATAGTGGAAAATTGATTTTCTATGGTATACCAAAAAAATGAAAAGGCGAATAAATCAGAAGGCGAGCCAGAAGATCTCATTTGGATACGCTGTACGAAAGGCAAAATATTTTGTTGCTGGCTATATTAGCACTGCTTCTGAAGGTTGAAAACGAACGCATGAAGAGACCAACCGAAAAAATGAATTCCAACGTCCGAGTGAACGAACGAACGAGCAAGAAACCTGGTGATTCTAATAACCGGTCGCGGGCCCTCTTCCGTTTGAGCCAGTGGGCGATTTTTCTTATTTTCGTTTCTTTCTTGCAGCTATACTCTTCTCGGTTCTTATCGTTCGCCATGGGAGATGCAAGACTAAAAATATATGCTGCGGGGCGAAGGAACAAAAATGAACGTGCGTCAGTGAATTCCACGAATTCCGTGAATCAAGATTTCGACTGCATCACGTTGGACTTGGTATACAAACGTGTATGGAAATTTTTGAAATCGCCGCATAAAACGTTCCTCTATACCTTGAAGAAAAATGTCCAACCAGAATATGAACGAATGCAAAGAACAGTCACTAATAACGCCGCAGTTTGTATGAGCTTGAATCAAAATAAAAAAGAACAAAAAATTACGATAATTCAAATATAAAAGCTCGTTCGGAAGAAAATGAAAAAATCCTCATCGAGATCTGACGGGAAAATGCTGATCGGAACCCGATGAAAAAATTTTGACGTACTCGCGCGTTCGGTACGAAAAATCTTGCAATCATTTTGGATATTCAGCAATCCTTGATTTCCTCCAAAAGAAAAACGACGAAAAAAAGCTCAAGGATGGGAAATATTTATCGAGCAATGAGTTTTGACAAACTTTTAGAGCCAAGTGTAAATACTTATTCAAACGTTCGGTACAATTCTATTGATTGGCAGCTAAAAATAGCAAATCAACCGAAAAAACTAGTGTCCCGTAAAACAAATAATTAAGCTTCGTCATCTCCGTAACGGCACCGCCATTTCACCGACGTCTCCAACGTCTCCCATACCATTTTTCGTCTCATTTCCTCACTCTCGAAATACGTAAACAAAAGTATTTGCTCTTTTAGTCATTATCGTACGGCTTGGAATTTCGATGATATTCGCGGTCTGCGAATGAAATATTTTCGAAAAATAGAAATATACAGACAAGTTTGCGTTGTATGTACGTATCGTTGGGGTAACAATTCGCTCGTTATGCTTATACAGTGACGAGATGCTTGCCTTTGTGGATCTAGCCATATGTGTGCATCGCGATACGTCTTAAGTCGGTTTTATTTGCTGTCGACACTCGTGTGTACCGCACGAGCAGTCTCGTGCACGAGTATCACGCTCGTGACACGAGCGTGCCGCTTCAATAAAAATCGGTGGAGCGCGGGCATGTGCGAGGGACAACTGGAACTGGGCTGCCAATTGCACATGTCTCCAACGGGACCAACACAAACGAGCTACGAGAGAAGCAGCCAATCATCCGACGATTCCATGTATACCCACCGTGTGTGCTCTGGCCCGATCATCTTGTCTGTCTCTGCTTTGCATATGTTATTGCTCTCGGTGTGTTTAGCGATCCCGCAGACTATACTCTACGCCTCATTTATATCGAATCATGGACACAGACATAGCGATGACGAGCTCAAACCTTTTCACTCAGTTTGTTTTGCCACCTGATCGGTGAACACAGCGGCCAGAAAAACGTGCCAATTGGCTTCGGATTGCGATATCACTTCGGTGGAAAAAACTTAATTAGAAATTCGACTTTAAGAACCGGATGTTTGAGGTTCATTGAATTTTTATCTACTTCTCTGTCAATATTCATAATTAGCTGGGTTCATAGATTAGATCGATACGCTTCAAGGGCGCGCTAGGAATTTTTTTACGCGAGAGATGCATCGATGCTCCGTGTCATTCGGTGGTCGGAACGAGAAGCTTCAAAACGTGTTCGAATGGCACTACCCATTTCATGGAAATACAACTTTTCAGGTTAAGCCAATGCACAATTTTGTTAATTAAGGAAAAGACCATCTTAACGCGATCCCGATACAATCGAAAAGATCCTTTTTCCTGGGTCTAGTTACCGACCATGCGAGCGAGTACGATTTTGTATCAGGCAGAAGGTAACCCCGTGATTCTTTTGCTAAAGTAAAATTTTCTTTTCTGCACTACCTGCGCTCGTCGATCAGGTGCAACTATATCTACAAGTTTGTTTAAATCTGGAAGTACATACGTGAAGCATACACTATAGCCAACGTTGTTATGGTCATTGGCGAGTGATCGATCGATTAACCTCCGATAGATTGACGTTGCAATTGTGAGAAGTGAGCTCTGATTTGTATCTTGTCACATTTTAATTCCAGAGTAGGACGCACTCGATTAAAACCATTTATATTTGTCACGAGGTTTCGAATAGTATGCACGTGATTGTGACTCATTGTCATTCTCTTTTAAATCCTCCGCTATGTGCCTCTGTATGTCTTTGTCTCTTCATTCTCTCTTTATTGCGTTTACTCGCTATCACTCACTCACGCACTCCCTCGGCTTGTTTTATTTTCTGAAGCAGTTCAGAGGTTTAGGGAATCCGGAGCAACGACCGAGATGAACAACACGCTCGGCTCTCCCATCCAGCCTCCGAGACGATATCTATACGAGGCGTCGTTTAACGTTCTTTCCCGCGAATCATTTGCCAGGCAAATACAGAAACCTACAATCACACGTATCGACAATAAAAATCTTTACTCGTTGTTCAAATACGAAGTACACAAAGTTCTCCAATCAACGCCGAAAGCCGCGTCTGAACGTTCGCGAGGCCGTAAGCCAACTGACCGCTCAACACCTCACTCAGCCAAGTGGCTTCTCGTGATCATCGTCCATTCGCTGCCACATACCTATAAGATTTTTCTGTATTATTCTTCCTACATGTGTACGAAACGTGTAGAGGTGTTCGGTCCCGTTACGACGCCATTTTTAACTAGAGACTTAGTGATAAGGCTTCGATCCAGATAATGGCCGGTTGAGAATATCGCAGCCTAGGCTTCTCAAGAATATTCACCTATATATGAGATGAGTCACCTACATCGGGTGAACCGGAAAGATACGTCGATCTCCGAGATAAGGGAAAAGCTGCAAGCCAAAGTCGTCCACGTCGCAAAACTCTGGCTAATCGGAAAAAACTTCACAGGAAAAATGCTTCTCAGAATATATTTAAATAGGATCTTTTCTCTGTGGGTGCTTAAGGCAAAGATACGCGAGAACCTCTTTTTCCGTAACCTCTGTAAACGTAATTTCTTGGTGGCGGAGATTGCCAGCACCATGTGATTTCATGTCAGGTGTGCAGACACGAAAAGCATACGCAAAGTTTCATGTTTGAAAATTCGATGCAAAGCCAGTTCTGTCGCCGTTACGAAAACAGAGGTGCTCTTATTATTCTGCAGAATTCTTTCCATATCTGCTGGAGTTTGTTGCTTGGATCAGCATCAAATTCGAACTGGTTATTTGGACGGTTCGCTTCAGGTGAATCACCGTGTATATCAATATCAACAACGGCGATAGCGGCTCACCGTGGCGTTGTAAAGAATTAAAATGAAATAATCGCAGAAGCGGACGCGAACTCGAGCCGCATACGGTTTTTGTGATATGTATGATATCCACACAAATGGATATTTATGTTTACTGCTCACGTGTTTTCCTATCGGTCTCGCTCTATTCAATATGTCGATAACGTTTCTGTTGCGTCGTTCGACTCTCGTACTGCGAGAAACTTTATCACAACTCCCGAAGAGAAAAAATCATTTTCAAAATTCTTTTCTAATCTATCTCCTCAAAACAGCAGATACAAGATTTTTTTTATGACCAAAATAACAGCCGGAAACAAAATTAACGTTCAATTTGCTTAGCATACGTTCCTGGAATGTTCACGTCGTTTAAAAAAGCCAGCGAGTTTGTAAATTTTCGCTGGGACGTTGTACGTTCATTTTTCACATGTACTACCTAAAGTATGGACCAGGTTCGCTGCGGAGGTAATGTTATTTCGTGAGTGTTATCATACGAAATTAATTCAAGATTTTTAATTAGCATTTTATTCCACATCTCTCGACCGCAGGGAGTTTTACCCTCCATGGAAACAGGTATGTTGAAAAAACTGGGCCACGCGATGTTCTGCTTTTGTTTCCCCTCTATTCTTTCTCCAAGTTATTTCGACCTCTTGATCATTAAATGTTACGGTAATTAATTTTCGCCAAGGGATAAGAACAGTGGGGCTGGATGGTGTGAATTCGAGATAATACAGTGATTCAGCGTGTTGCTGAGAAATTGTATAGAAGAATGAATATCGTTGTCGCGATGGGTAATGAATATACCGGCGACAGAAAGTTATTAGGTGCACCAATTTGATAAGGGCTTTTGGCAAGACCGGAATGAATGCGGTGGCGATCGTGATTAAGGATTATCTTTAGCAGGGAAAACTGTTGGCGTTCGTTCCAGCGAGACACTGGTTACACGCGAGTTTTACCACATGTCCGCACCCTCAGGACTATACACTAGAACACATCCTGTCATATCGGGTCACCCACGCACTCACAGGTACCGGTCAGTTCTCATCAAGAGAAGAAAATGCCAGAGACGATAAGTTCTTGTGGTTTTATTCAAAATAATTACCAAACTGCATCATCCCAGATCGAAACGTAACTAAATTTCGTGTGGGTACTAAACTAATTAGTCAGATTGGCGCAATCGAAGCTTTCGAATCGTAAAAGACTTTTAAATACGAAATAAAATGATTGGGGACATTTTTTTTCCACATTTCTTGAAAAAAAGGAGACTGTAGAAAAAATAATTCTTGAGAAATACTGCAATCTTGAAACTCGTTGGTGATTTTTTAGAAGTCGTCCACGAGGTTGTGTCAAAATGAGTTGGAAAATATGAGAGCTCTGGAAGAAGTAGAATTACGTAAACTTCGTGGTATGTATGCGGAATCATATGCAGCGATAATGGCGTAATATGGATCTTGAATGAGTCTGTAGGTTGTAAAGAAAATGGGTCATTAGCAAGAGAGCACACGAGGATCCAATCGTGGATTGCAGCTAGATTCCTCCAACGAGACGCGAGTAAATGTTAATGCGGAAAATATCGTGGAAAACACGCTGACAAGTAATTTGAAAAACAAATGCACTGTGCTGTTCGCAGGATGATTAAATTAATTACAATAGCGATATGCTCTTGTCGTGCCGAATTGAGAAGAAAGAGGGGATGCGCAGCAGGGAAGTAGAGAGAGAGAGAGAGGGGAAGCTATGCAGTATTTTTTGTTTTTCCTTCTTCATGTTGTTTTTGTGCACTTCGTTCCGTACACACCTCAGCCTTTTAAATTTCTCAATATTTACTAAAAACTGTCCTTGAGCCCAGAACATGATTTTGGGTTTCCCTTTCAGAGTACTTTGAAAAATAAATCCAATCAATCGTTAAAATTAACAAAAATTCAACAGTTAACAAAGTCACTCGTACTTTTCTTTTCTAGACGAGACTCGGAATCCCCCGACCATTTATTTCGTGTTCGAATTATTTTCAAAACGATAATTTGCAGTTCCTCATTAATTTGGATTTTTCTTCGTCAGTAATTAGTGAACATTTCCCGTCCAACATATGGAACGAAAAATTCGATTTTTTTCTCAGAAATGGTTTCGATTAACCATTTTGGACTATTTTTGAGTCTGCTACATTTGGGTCATTTTGAGTCAAACTGTTTGCAGTGACAGGACCCGAATAACTCTCGCTCCATACTATTTGACCATTGGAACTTAGACTCCTGATGGCTAAAGACTCTGTTCATGAGTATAATTTCCTTTTACCCTCGCCATTTGATGGTTGATGAAAATTCTAATGCATAATAAAAAGTAATACGTCATTTAGAAGCAGGGCCACGGCGTTAAGAGTAAAAAATGAGAATTCAATTTGCTGGGAACTCCCTGAACTGCATACACGCACACACAATCGCATATACACAGCTGAGCGATGCAACGAGAGGAATATCGATGTGCATCGAGTGAAAACACGATGAAGGGGTTCGCGCAAAATTCTACCATTCCTCTATTCTTCCCATTCCCTGCAATCCCTAACCTTTTTTTTTTTTGACAGAATGTGTTCACGAGGTAACGTCCTCCCAGCCCACCCTTCGCCATATATTTTCACCTTCCACTCTCGCTCACACGTAATCGATTATTCCTCCCATCGAACGAATGATTTTCAGCGCTATCTACTTTCAATTATGGAAATTTGCCGTAAGTTCAAGGGACTATAAACATTTACCTCCGAATAATAACAAAAATTATAATCGAAATAGTTGATACGCTCGAAATAATTGACTGCAAATCGTTCAGGCGTTGCCTCAATTACAACCACCGAAATTATTCCACGTTCCAAACTCTGCCTGTTCAAGTGAACTTCATTGCAATATATTGCTCTGTGTATACATAGTTCTCCGAGGAGCCTCTGGCAAGAGATACAGCAACCGTTTCGGGAGTGCAGATAAATAACACGTACCATTATACCATTAATGCATCAAATTTCGGAACAAGATCAGAGGAGTAATGAACCCTGACTCGTATAAATATGTCTGTACTCTAGCGAGTATTATTAAGGAGAAATAAACAGTGCTGCGTTTTCAGATTCGATTTATGCGAAATGTTTATTGACTTTGATTTCCTGGCTCCTAATGCTGTTTTTTTTTTGGTTGTTTTCTTATTTATTTTATTTTTAATGTTAATATTCATAAAAAAATAATACTCTGTAGAAACATGAGTTCAATTATTCGCTATTTAGAGGTGCCACAAGGAAATGAGAAAAAACTTATGAATGTTGCTTCAGTCTGCGCACCAGACGTCACAAAAGCGACGAGACGGATTTGTGACTAAGAACTGCAGGCTCGAGGAGAGCAAATGCTTCGGCAAATTATGGTAAGTAACCCCGAGGTGTATTCCAAGCAGAGGAAACGCAACACGCACACACTTAGTGAACGAACATTCGCGAAATTCCTCATACGATGTTCCATGCATGAAAAATAAATTTTAAGGTTAAAGTCATAACTGATTCGAATCGTCGTATCTCGTCGGTTGATCAAGTTACATATGATCTTGTTTTCAATGCACATCAGATTTTTCTATTTCTCTTACAAAAAGTTTATTCATATGTTTGAATTGCAAGCTCCACGTTCTTACGTTTGACGATTTTGCGATGTCGTTGACGTTCCCAAAAATGGAGACTCCCTGAAGACATCACCATCATATGATTTTGTATGATCTCGATTATTGTCTTTTGTTGAACTCTCATGGTTTTTTTTTTTTTTAACTCGCATTCAAAATACAGTAAAGTATGAAATGATCGCGTAGAAATTTGAATGCATCTGATGAAAATCTTAATTGTAAAATTAAATCATTGTTAATTTGTTTTTATTGCTGAAAAAAATGTTTCTTCAAAAAGAAAATCCAAGGGTAATTGTTAGGATCGAAGACTGATTGTTAGTGTTGAAAATAAAATTCACAACGCTTCTTGTCGCGTCGTTAAATATTAAGGAACGCGATTATGCATGCTTTATGAACAGTTGAAAATTGAGCAAAATCGTACGGAAGTATAATCTCGTGGAGCATTCAATTCTGTACCGAAACCTCGATGACTGTAATTTTCTATCTCAAGTGATTCAGCCCTGAGGGGCTTGGAAACTTATCTGGATTTTTCGGATGACGTGCAATTCTGTAGCTCCGCGATCGAAATTGAACCGTGGAAAATATAGAAAAGCTGACTTTTAAAACTTTTAATCTTTTCCCATGAGCTTTGAGAGCGTCTACGGTGAAAATGCTCAACTCCATGAATTTTAACGCTTGATAATTCATTAGCAGGCCATCCAAGTTAAACATAACAACGAACGTTTTTCCTGCAAATTGAATTTTTGTAATTTTGAAACGTATACGTGGATCGGTATACGTAGATTCTCTGCATAAATTAAGCAGTTGTGTTAACGGCGTAACAATAAATACAGTGTGAGATGAATAGCTCGGTCACGAGCACAGTTTCCGAAGCGGCAGTGCCGCAATCGACGGGAACGAAGGAGATAGGCTAGAATAGCGTGGGACGGGCATATATACGTCCAGCTGGCGTAGATACGAAAACTTTACAATGCAAATCCTCGACTAACTAGTGATCGGTTCACCCAAACTTCTACACGGCTTTTGCTGCCCAACGCTCTTCTGGTCTCTCAAACTTTAACGTTGAGTTACGACGTGACTGTGGATTTCTACGGGATCACGTATACTCACTCAAGAGTATACGTATGCATCCCTCGATCGTAGAATGAAATGCTACACTGTTGTCTATTTTTCAGACCAAGTATTTATTCTATATGCAAATTATTTTCATTTCCTTATAATTACCTAGTCCTCAAATTCTCAAATACTAACAAACTTCCTGTGGCTAGTTCGATCATTGAATGATTCTAACGCCGAACAAAGTAACAAAAATTTGTTCGCAAATTATGTTTCGTTGATAAATCGATTAGTAACTTGAAAAAAAAAATCGTACCAAGGTGTTAAAATTCTGAAATTATTATTGGCTTCGAATCATGGTTTCGTGAAAAAAATCGCACAACATAGAATATAATGAGGGCAAAAATTATAGGTAAACGGCTATTGAAACTTTTTCCACCCCAGTAAGATCCGTGAATGTCGCTGAACGGCAGTTTATCGATGTCACAGCGATTACCAGAACTCTATAGCAATTGCCCAGAGTCTCTATTTTTTAAGGGGAGGAACAGGGGTCGTGAAAAAAGCTTTTTCGATACACTATATGTTTGTGTATAAACGAAGTGATCCGGAAAACGGATTTACGAGGACATTAACACAACCGAGACGAAGGGATGGATGATCGAATGAAAGATTTAGAAATGGGAGAATAAAGAGATATCGATTAAAGTTATCGCTGCTTTTCTTATATCCATTATATTTCATAGAGATCCTACTCCGCATATTTTAGAGGACAAAAAGTAAAAAAGCAAAATGGAAATGAATGTTATACGTGAAGAATGAGAAACGCAGGGGGGAAAGTGTCTTTGCATGCGAATCAGATGATGCAGGGATACGTTTTCCTTTCCACTTGCAAAGCACTTTTTTCTGCTCTCGATTATCTTGAACGATGAGGGAGAGTAGTGTGTAAGGAAAAGATAAATGGAAAGAATAACTCGCACATTTCGTGTGCGCCTCGGCAGATGTTAGAGAGTATCCGTAGAGCTTTAACACTAAGATCCTTGAGGTACGTGAGGTACGATTCGTGATGATGATATTCTCGTATAGACAAAACTGAATATCGTTGATTATGTTACACGAAACGAGATCCGCAGCTCTGTCGTAGACAGTGCAGCGTTCCTAAGAATCAGCAGCATTCGCAAATCAGGATAATTGGTCAATACTCGATTGGACAATTGCCTCGCCACGCATCGGCTTGCATATCGATGGTTGGATGCGATACAGTTTTCCTAAGTATCAGTAAAAAAAATACAGCCACCTGAGTAGTCTGAATATTCCACTATGGCCCTTGGCGCGTTTGGCCAGCGTGGATATGCATGCGGCTTCTTAGGAAACAAGAATAGTCAACTGGGGTTAAGGCGACGGAATATGCTCTTGATGATCTGTCAGGGTATTCATTTGAATCATCAATAATCGATATATTGATAAATATTTGCATCTTGCAGAGTCTTTGTATGAGAAGACAATCGCCGTTGAAATATATTGAGACATATACTATTGAGCGAAGATCTGAGGCAATAAACCACGATGACAGCAATCAATATTTATGGTATCGTTTGTGAGGAATCGTGCTTCTTTGTAGTATTCGGAAGGGGGAAATTATGTACAAAGAGAGGAAATCGAATGTGTGCCTCAATACCAAAACTCAATTTTAATGCTGTGTGGATGGAAAAGTCATACCAGCAAAGAAAAATGTAATTCAGGAAATATTGGAGCTCGAGTAAATAAAAAATGTGGAAATTGCTTTAAAAGCAGCCTGTATTTTAGTTGGTTTTTCAAAATCTCTTCAAAAGGTTCTTCCACAGTGGGGAAGGTATGGAAAAGATGGGGAAAATTGTTGTTTGCTAGTAACGGAAGAATCTGAGGATGGTGAGATGAAAGAATAGTGAGAAGTCGCAGAATACGTAAACGAAATCAGGACGAAGGCAAACGACAAGCTGGTAAACGAAAGCTGCAAACGCTGAATCCATCCCATGAGACTTTGAGTTCTTACAAAGCATGCATCGCCGTCAAACGAACTTTCTCAAATATATACACAGGATATGGAAAGAAAAGGACGAAGAAATAAGACCCGAGAGGTGCTTATCCGCTTTCATCGGTTTTCTACTTTCGGAATCCCCATTCTTTCTTCTCTTTCTCTCTCTTTTTCTTTTTTTTCTATAGATCCTTGGCCTACTCTTTATTTTTCTACGCGAGTTAGATTGGGTTCGATCATTCGTATATATACAGTGGCTATTCCAAAGCTCGCGAAGATACCCGATTTGGTCGATCGTACCCACTCTATCTCGACTCTTCAAACATACCGGTCGAGTGACATCAGACCCTACTTTCTTTTTGCGAGAACGTTAGTTCCATCAGAAGTACGAGATTCAACATTCTCCCAAAATAATAAAAACAAAAAAAAACGAAAATAAAAAAAAACAAGTATTGCCGAATCATTTCACGGAATCGCAACGTATTGACACAGTAATAGAATCGCTTTTCCATCGTCAGAATGTTTTTACTATTTAAAAGATTATCTTCTTTCTGGACCTACTTATTTTCATCGCAAACGAAAACCAAGGAGGATTGTGTTGATCCAAATTAGCAGATTATTAATTAAATGGAACATTTTGATAAATCTTTATGCGGAATTAAAAAAAAAACATCGTACTTGTTCGAATTTAGTGGAAAGGAAGCCGATTTTTTAAATAGTAAACTAATGAATAAAAAAATATATATTCAGCATTAATGCTACCTACATTATCTCCCATCATTGGGAATCAATAGATCTCAGCAAGGAAGGAAAAAAATGGTTATTCCGTCCCAATATGCTAGAAGATTTATTATTAGGAATCCACTCTGCCATAATAATGAGACGTGAAGCAAAATGTACGTGATTGTTATTAGTTTTCTCGGATCTCTGTCGCGAAGGTATTTTTTTTCGAGACTTTTGGCAATTTGCGAGAAAAAATAATTTCCATTATACTGTCGTTCGTTACTGAGGATTTTTTTGGAATTCAATATTTTTATTGCTTGCTTCTCGTCTTCCGCGGTGTCTCGACAGATATTAGTCTGGAAAAGATATCGAGGTGGGCAAGTTAATTATTGGATATTCAGAAGTGGAGAAATTAGCATTGCATATTTATTTGAAGTGTTCCTTCTGGTGCCGTCGGAACTAAAAGTATATATTATTATTCAATCGCGAGAAAACGCGCGAGGGAATTCGAATATTTCGGAGGTTCGTTTTCAATATCGCTTAAGTGAGGGAGGGTCTCCGAATGTCGATAGCCTCAAGCGTGCCTGTAATTTTCCATAAATTTTCCATTCAACGTTCGGTTTTCTACGCTTTGTCTCTCGCTCTCACTCTTCTTCTCTTTCTTGTTCCCATCTTACACTCTTCCTCAATCCATCGTTCTCCATAGTCATGCTGTCGCAAAAAGGATATTACGGTGACGAGAACTTTTTTTTTACTGCTGGGTCAAAATATTATGAGAAAAAGTGCGAAAAATTGTGGAGGCTGAGTTTTTAAGAAAAGGCTATCACGCTACGATTTTTTTGTCTTCGTACTAAATGTTTTCAATTATTGGATCATCCCTCGTAGCCTCAATGCATTATTTTGCGGCAGTAATGAATAAATTTGTCGCGGTTCCCACCGCGTGGGTTTGTTACCGATTTCAATAAATTTTTCCATCATTCTCCATATCCACTTTCAGAATTCACGAATGGAAACCGACTCAATATGTTTTGATTCAAAAATTCACTAAACATTCTCGTCAATTCGTCATAAATTTATTTAATGCCTTCGCCTTTCGTTTTCAAAATTGCTTTCACACAGAAAAAAAAACTTTCGAACTTACAACCGAAGAATAAATTCAAATTCGAGCGCCAGCAATTTTCAAACGTAGAATACAAATTCTTTGGTTTTATTTTTATTCTTAATTCATTATTTTCCCTAATCATTTTCTTCCGGGTACAAATTTCATTTCCCAGTGATTATAATATTTCTTGTGGTAACAAGGGTAAGTCTCTATAGATGGTTCATTACACAGTAGATAATTGTAAGTGTACGGAGAGGTTTTGAACTAAGACCCTCCAACGGCTTCCCTCTGATCGACGTACTGGCAGCGCTCCAGAAATAGTTGAGTAATTCTCTTTTTCTTTCGAGTAACTCAGCAAATAATGTACCTACGAACTACAGTGAAACGTGCATGAAATCTAAACAACATTGCGGAGGCTGAAATATTTTTTCTATCTATTCAAAAAGTTCATGCTCGAAGATTTCAATTCGATTTTGCTCTCAAGCGAAAGTACCATTCACTTTTTACCGGCGGAATGTCAATTGTCAATGCACGTGACTGCACTTTTACAGCAGATAGGGGTTCAGCACAGAAAATGAATTCTGACGCGAAGCTTTTTGGCTGTTACGATGTTTCCACAAGTTGCCTGGACAGTCTGCCTTCAGGGCTTTTTATGGCATGTGAAATACTCTCGGATAGATTTTCAGAAAAATGCGAAATGTCAGGGTTCTCGTGAGTGGACTTCATTTTTTGTTATTTTAGAGAGTGAAATGAATTAGAAAAATGTTCACACTTGATTGGGCAACAAAGCACAATGGGCCGGAACTGTTTGGCACAATTTTTCTCAATATCAATATGTTTGTCCGTGATAGACATGAATTTCGAGTTGGTACGTTAAACATATATGCCGCTTATAGATTTTTACCCCATTCATTTTGAGGCGAAATCGAATTCTCACGCGAAATGATTTTAAGTACGATTCTCGTCGATTCTCGCGGGGCATTCGTTCAATTTCACCTGCGGTTACAGATTTGCCGGTTACTGTAAATAACGAATGTTCCATGACGTGAAAAAGGGCTAAGCCTTCGTTGAACCTTTTCACTCGCGGTTTATAATTTATATCCTGCGAGAATGTATCTTGCTATGGGATTCCCCACGTCAATTAGAATAGTCGAAAATCTACAACAGCCTTGAATGGAGTGAATTCGTACAAGAGCTCCCTTAAAAATGAATCAAAACATACACAATGAAAACTTCCATCAGATGCTGTTCCTTTCAACTCTATTTTCGTGCCTAGGAACAATTCTTCGTGTTGCCGTTTTATTTCGTTTTTTAAAATGAAACAAAAAAAATTGCTATAATACATTTGTTTTAAAACAATTAGTAACGCGACGAAATTTTTTCATTTCTCTCAATATTTTCGAGGCTGAATAATAATTTGTTTGTCACAAAGCCTCGAAAATTCTGTGGGAGAAAACATGAATGAATAAACATCATAGAGTATTGAAAAAATAGAAGCGAACGTTGTCTCGATCCACCATGACGAATAATTGACTATTGTTTTTATTTTTTTCATGTTGAAAATGTTACATGCCTGGAATTACCTCTGTATACTGCCCTGTCAGTAAAAATCGGACGTGTAGAGTTTATGAATTATCGTGTTTCACGGGGATTATATTTTACTGTGTAAAACGCACGTACCTATACGCACGTATGTACTTGTGTTTGCTGAAAGTGTGTAAATGTATGCATGGGTCACCGCGTCGATGATTTGTTATAGTCGATGGAGCGAAAATTGAGCGAATGCGAAAATGGACTCGGTGGCTCATTCAGCCCCACTCCCTGGACTCCCCTTCGTACACGATCTATCTGTCCCGCGCTATCCACAATTTTACCCACGACCTACAAACAAATTTTTGTCGCCGATTTCCGCTCGCTCGGTTTTCTCATTAATTTCACAGTCCCCAACTAGTCCGAAATGTCACAAACGCGACTTTTGTCTCCATTATCGCGCTCTCTTCGCACGTTATTTTTATCGTCAACATCATTATATACCGAAAAATATATCAAATTACCAAATAAATATCGGAATCCTTGGACCAGGACGTTATTAAATATTATTGATAAAATTGTTTAACGTCGAAAACTTTCGATATATTTAGTACAAAGAGAAATCTAGCAAAGGTAACATTTTTTGACAACGATGGTTCGTGAAAATTAATTAATCAACGAGGGACTCTAAAGCCTCAAACCTGTTGAAGCACTTTTACCGAGAAATATGTAAGGAGTGAAGCTGCAAGATGAAAGGATAAATAAGTAAATGCGATGGCAAATACCCATTCTCTTATTTGTAGTTGATTTTTACTGCCGACGTTTTTCACATACGATCTAAATGCTAGGCGAGCTTGCATGCGAGTAAGTTTTTAAATAAAGGCAATAGTTTAATCGCGTTTCCGATACTAATGGCTGACATCCGCGGATACGATATCTTTCTGTCTCTCCTTCTCTCGCTTACGCTTTATATGGAACATATACTGGTGGATTAATATACGCCTGATATCGACCAAAGTTCACACGTTGCTCGTAAACACGAATTGGTACGTTCCAACGCGGAAGGTTGCTCAGAGCCGAAAGAGAATGGGTATAAGAAAAAGGGAGAGAGAGAGAGAGAGAGAGAGAGAAAGAGATTTGAAGAAAAGAAAGAAATGAGACCGCGAGAGCAGAAAAGCTTTAGAACAAACCGTTGATTTTCGATGGCCATTGATGGTCTCTCTAGTATGCGAATTTAATGAGGAATGTAATTAAAACGTTTATTTTTCGGAACTAAATCTCTCTGTGAAGCAAACTAATTCTTTAACGTCGTGCACGAAACTCAATCACTCATCCACAAGCAGCCTTTCTTCTGTCGGAAAGCTTGCAGTTATAAAAAGTTTAGGCAGTAGTCTTACCACAGTCGGGCTCAAAAGTTAACTCCGGGCTCAAAGCACAAGGTTTTTGGAAGTCTCCTTAAAATCAATGTTTCTGACAATATTGATTTTTAAATATTTCCTTTATTTCTCATCGCAATCAAGATTGAATAAGATCGTAATTGATATTGGGAAATTGTAATTAAAAATAGAATAAATTAAAGCTGTTGGAAAATGAAGAATGCCCTGGAAATATCTGCTCAATCCCTCGTTCGTCAAAAACTTTGAGTTGTAAGACTTTTAGAGGGTCGTACCGAATTGGGGATGCCTGCTGGCCAGGGAACAAGCTTTATGAAAACGAAACAAGAAGAAGAATAAATGTATAAGCAATGGGAATGTTTCTAACTCGCAAGCTTCCTAGCCAAGTCCCCATAAGGGAAGCAACAATCTAACTGAAATTCATCCGGAAAGCAGTACATTTTCTACTATAGGAACAACAGTGATCGAGTGAGGGCGAGGAACGTGAGAGGCTTGTATTATCAGTTTTGGTCTTAACTGCCATCGAGTTGTCTTGGAGTCTTGTTGGTAAGAATGGTGAGCTCGGCGAGGTGTAGCTATGTGTATTGGAGCTGCAAGAAGGGTGGAGCTTCGTCTGAAGTTTTATCCTCCACGTCCATCTCTTCTCCTAGAACTTTAACCCTCTCTATTATTCTCTTTCTTTCTCTTACTCTTACTTACTCTCGACTTTTCCTTCCTTTACTCTCTCTCTCTCTCTCCCTCTCCCTCTTTCTCCTCTTCAACTCCTTCCCCTTTCTGCCATTCTCTCTCACTCGTCTTCCTTTTGCAACGTCTAGTCTGAGCGTCTTTAGGTTCTCGAAACTCAATCTGCTAACGTCAATCAACGTATCCAGTCACGTGCTTCGTAAACGTTCGACTTCCTTCGTTACTCGATCTCACCTCCCACTCATCCATATATATCCGATCGGTGATAGCGTTGCAATGTTCATACGGACCGGCCAAGTAGCCCGCGAGGTTTCAGCTATAAATAGCCCACGCTAGAGCATCCCACAGCCGAGCTTCGCTATCTTCGCTATCGAACTGTTGCGCCTTCTTTTTCAACTAATCCATTCATGGCTTATACCGTTCGTCTCGTTCTTGCTCACGGAATAAAGAAATCCTACATTTCAATCGATCCATTTACGTATGGCTTATAGCAGAACTTTATCGAATTATAAAAAAAAAAGAACATGTGAAAAGTTCTAGAGGCTAATTTACAAAGTGAACTCAATTTTATTTTCTCATTGGAAATTAGGTGAATAAATACGCGCAGCTGTGTCCAGGAACGCTTGTGACAATGGGTTTCCTAAGACTCACGATATGACTTCTCCGCGACGAAAGACGCAACTAAGGTCAACAGCAAACGATGGTAGAGTTTATTCCTGGTCCCAAAATACTCCGACCAAGAGTGAAGTTCACTTGCCTTCTTTTATCCATTTGAAGTTCTATTAAAGTCGTCAGAGTGCAACGAGATTCAGAATTTTTTAAATGCATCGAGAAGAAATAGAAACGAGCCATACGGTCGATCGACCGGAAAGTGGAAAGCCTCGGAGAGTATGAATAATCGAACATTGAAAACGAGAATAAAATGCAAAAGCTACTATTATTGGTCGCTTATCGAAGCAAAATGCACGAAGGAGCCAAAGCAGCTAATTTATGACAAGCCTGTCCAAAGATCGTATCGGAATATTTTTGTTTCCTGCATATGTTGGAAATTGATTATCTTCCATTGAATAAATTGAAGGAAACAAAGAACGTGACGAATGTAACACCTGTTGGCTGATTATTTCCGGTGAAAAATTAACCCGAGTTCGTCGCGCTTGTGTACTCTTTAAATAGTCATTCCATTCATGACCTACGTTACGTATTTTCCTTGTTTTTTTTTTTTCTACTCAATAGCACAAGGTGTTAAACTACTGCACATTGTTGTTTCAAGGTCTTTATCTTTTCTATCGAAATTGGAAGATAAAAACGTCCAAATACGGCCTCATGTATTCCCAGCTAGTTTGATATTCGCAGCGTCACAGACATTTCCTCCATCTTAATGAACGATGGCTGTACATTTTTAGCCACATATCGGTTGCACCGATTTATAGAATTTTTCTTCTATTTTCCTGTTGCGAAACTTTCAGCGTTTTTTGTGAAACTTTTCAAATAAAGATTCCATCCCGAATGAATTAAACCTGCAGTTAGTTTTGTCCTTAAATAAACCATCGAACGACTGAGAACAGATTTAAACGATGTACGTAATTGAAATAACAAGCGAACCTTCGGCTTTTGCTCCTGCTGATGACATTCGGCACGTCATAACCCCGAGTGCTTCAGGTGATGTGGACTAATTCTCCTCCGTCGTTCGATCGGGTAAATGAACTCAAGTGAAAAAATCCAAGAAACACTAACAGCACGTTGCCTCACAATGATAAGACTCAGTGATTGTTTAAAATTTGATTACGCACTAGCACTCACGGGAAATTTCGTTTTTGAGACACTGAAATGTTTGCATTGGCGTTAGACGAGAGTCAACGAGCCGCGATACCCGCGTGATGATTCAATCACGAGCGCAATACTGCGTTTCGCATCACTGTGAAACTTTGTGTCATACAAACAAAGCCTCTCCTGATGTGAAACGAAGTCATTGTGTTACGGAAGATACAAGAAAATTTCAGATATTCGTCGACGCAAATTCGCTGGTAATCAAAGAGACTACGTTGGCTACGAGAGATGCCGTGTGCACCACGGTCAATTGGCGAGACGATACTGCTTCGCGAACGTGGTAGATCGCCAATTTATTTAAAAAACCACCAACAAAGCGTGCCGCGTTGGTGAGGCGCGAGTTCGGCTCACGGATTCGTCGGTCCTCGTCGTTCGTTGTGTTCGCAACCAACACGTCGCGATACATCGCGGTCCTGACCACTTCATCGCGCTCTTACGTGTGCACATATATGCGTTTATCTACGTATGCGCGTGTGCATTAGTTTTCAAGGTTATGAAATCGCGCGAGAACTTTCGAGCTATATTTGCCGGCAAAAGCATTTGCTTTTTTGTCTTCGCTCAACCTCAAGCCATCATCTTCATGATTAACGGATTATTAACGATCTTTGCTAATGCCTTCCGAAATTAAGGGAAAATTTCTGTCCTTCTGTTCCGCATCGAAAAATATCGATTCGGCCAATCGACCAAATCGACCAAACACGGCCAAAAAACAATTTTTGATTCAGGGTCAAATTATAAATTACAATATATTTTTTTTTCATTATTGATGACAATCGGAATGGGCAATCAAGGATCCGGACATTGCGGTCCTGTGAAGATTTCCTCTCCGTGAAAATACTTTTTATTTTCCGCGTCCATGAAAATTTGAATTTTAATGAGTAATCATCTTAAAAATTACACGGTGTCCTCTCGTTAATGTAACAACACGTTAATTTTTTTTATTATTTCGATTCTATCTGTCCATTCGTTACGTCATTGTGACGAAAATTAGTTACGGGCATTCGTCCTTAACAATTTTTACCTATGATCATAATCTTTGTTTGAATTAACAGCCATCACGTGGAGTTGCACAATTAAATTAATCAGACAGTCGTTTGTACGAATCCAATGAACAATAATACATTTTTCATTCCAAGAGATTGCATACGCCTTGACGTTGCTAACTGTTGACAAATCATTTAGTTCTTGAGCAGAGGAGAAAAAATAAAAGAGTCATCTTTTACAGAGAAGTCCATCAGTTAATTATTTTCCTGAAATGTACATTTTTTTTTCCAATCCTCGATGATTGGTAATGGATTGGAGAACCGGGAACGAGAGGGTTGAAAAAAAAATTCAGACAATTTGGATATAATATTAAGGAAACTGAAGACTTTGAAATTCTTTGTTCCGAAAATATCAAATTAATGATAAATTATTTTCAAATGCAATGAAGTATACTCCGATTTGACGGGAACAAAAAATGTTCATGCATATCAATGAATCCTATTGCCCCTTATCCCCTCAATCGACCAGAAAACCGATTTTCCTTCTTACTAAATATTTCTGGTTTATCTCAAAAACTTCCTTAAACTTGCCAAGAATCACGGGATTTTCCTTTTACGATCAAACCCGTCACGGCAGTCCTGCACGATCGATTCGTCAGTTGATTGAAGACCATTGTACATGGAAAAAAAAAACTCTGATTGACCCGATAGCACACACAATCTCGGTAGTTTTCCCACTGTGATGAATCACTCGTATGCGACATTTGCTGCGCTTTCAGACGCATTACTCGACGAGATCTATTTTCAGCGAGTTTCCATCCCCTCCATCCTCTTTTTTAATTACTCACCGTGGCGCGAAGTATAGGCAAATTTTTATCCTATGAATCTCATGATTCGTATTCAAAAAAGAAGCGAAATTGCTTTTGTTGCCTCAAAACACGTCCACTAGTTACTGATAAAAACTTCGAGTGCGTGTTCCGTTGCTCATGTAAATTCATAGATTTTGCACGTATCGGATAATTTTCGAGTTTCCTTTTTTTAAGTAGCCACAAAATTAGCATCGATTGTAATTTTTGCGTCGGTAATCAATTCCATTGCTTTTCCCGGTACCGAGGAAAATTTCTTCACCGTTGAACAATAAAAAACTTGCAAGAAAATGCAGGCACGATTCCTCAAAACGTTTCTCAATTTTCAACGAAATACAGGACGTTCAACGGAAGATTGTGGTAAAAGTTTCGCAATTTGTTGTGTTTAAAAAATTGAGCAGGAACTGGGACAGCTTCTCAAATTTTGGTCTTTTTTTCGGTAGGAGATTTCTTAGTTTTGTGCGCGTCTTGTAAAAAGCATGAAAAAATCGACATCCCTTCAATCATGATTTTAATCGGACATGCGATTGATCAAAGTATCGAATTACAACGAAGAAAATTTGAATATCCAGGAGTCCATGGAATGTCAGGAAACTTGATGAATTTACATAAAGATTGGCAATTAAATTAAGTGGATCCATTTCTTTGGTAGCACGAATTGAATCACGCCGGAGTGGATCACTGCTCCGGCGTGGATGGTTTTCGAGAAATTGTATGTAAGATGCGTGCGTGAGTAAAAGCAAGGAGTGGTTGCCAGAATGATAAGCCCGTTATCCTTCGCGTTAGCACGCTCGTTAATTTCTAATGAGGTTGGTCACGTGATTATACTCGAGGGTGTAGGTTACGGTAGCCTGAAGATGGAACAGACAGAGAGAGAGAGAGAGAGAGACACTCACACCCACAACCAGACTGAAGGAGAATGTGTCCTCAGAGCTGGGGTTTCCTGATTCTCATCTTGTACTCTGCCATGTGTCGTCTTTCTTACACGTACGGCTCCATACGGCGGTATGTATATATACATTGACGTATGCATGTGTAGATATATGTACATACTGAGGTTCGAGAGAGCTTATGTTGTAAATGGGCTGCAGAATCACGCCCATCGTAGTAATACGGAGTGGGGCATACTGATGGTGACGTATAAAGCCGGATGGGTCTTCTCTTTGCCTCACGCAGCATCAGTGGCATCAGGACATCAACCAAGAACCAGTCAAGCATCCACATCGTAGAAGGAGATACGATACGAGCATATCCATATATATTCCAACGTTTGCATATATATTCGTGCAGCAATGTACGAGTATATATGTAGGTTTATATATAACTATATAGAGTCATGGGGTAAGAGGCAGAGAGAAAGCAAGCCAGCAGGTTTCGTACGACAGAGCTACCGGCAACACAGCATCAACAACAGTCTGCTCCTCTCTCGTATCTCTCTCCACCGGCTCCCAATTTCCGCGTTGGTGATTACTCACGATCGCGTCACGTGCCGACGCCACCGGCTAAGAGCAGAGAGGAGACTGAAGAGAGGGTTGAGATATCCTTGTTTGTAATAGGGATAAGTGTTGCCGAAGAAAAGAAAAGAAGGATCGAGGAAATGGGCAAATGACAATCCAGATCTACCTCACGAGTTTCTCACAACGAAGAAACTATTCGCATGTGTTCAAGTACACATACGTGTTTATACTTACACACACTTAATTTTTCTATCGCGTTCGTGTCTCGCAATGAACGGAAATACTTAATGGACTTCTGCTAAGAAAGGTTTAGAGAAAAAAAAAATGAATGCCACGAATCGCGCTCACGATGAGGACGATCAATCTCTGAATCGAGAGGAATCGGTTCCTGTGAACACAAGGAAAATAGAGCTGCAGGAAAGCTCCTTATAGCCGTCTTCGCGCAATTCATCGTATAAGTAGGATTGATGCGAATCACAATAAGGTTTCTCGCGTAGGATAAACAAGGAGATTTCTCGCCATATGTAATATGCCATGTGTATAAAGAGTTGTGAGCCTTCCTTGACAGAGCTCGTACGTAGATAATGGGTTGAGGAAAGCGTACAGCGGATGAGGATCCAGCTTAATCCGAATCTCACACGCCCAGCATGGTTACTCGTCCTGTCCATCTTCTTATTACGAGCTTTGCGAGTGTACACACATGCGTACACGTTAAAGGCAATTTCGACTATAATACGACCACGAAATTAGCCTTTAGTTTGAGCAGAAAGCCGTCTGGAGTAAGATCCTCGAGATTAGCCAGAGTGAAGCACCCAAGAAGTACGTGACTTCATGGTGTGGAAGATGAACGTGAACATTGAGTTGGGATTACGTTTCTAGGCTTTTGGATACGAATACACAAGAATGCCGAGTGAAATAGTCGGGAGAATGTATTTTCTCACGATGATTCCACGAGACGAAAAATATGTAATTGATTCCGTCAATACGAGATGAAAGATTATTATTTTTTTTCTCTATAACGATTTCCCGTCTCATCACCACTGAGGAATCGGAACAATCACGAATGTGGAAAAAGAACACGATGAGAAGGAAAGCGAGACTAAAAAAATCTGGACCACAGGAAAAAACCAATCAAACCGAAGCGTCGTGGACAGATCGGAATTTCTCCCTTTCTCTCTCTCGGGAGCGTTTCTCCCTCCCGCTTCATTTTTCACATCTTCCATTCTCAAAAAAACGATTCAACCACGAAATACTCTGTAGTCGTGGCGAGGAGAAAAAAAAAAGAATAAAAACACGGTGAACATACAGTCAAGGTCGCATGTGTATGCTTTGCGGCATTCATTTTGTCGTTAGGTGTCCCAGAGAGTCTCGCTCTGTCCCTCCTGGCTTTGATGGCGGCGATGGTTGATCGATTTTTCCACTCGTTAACAGTACCCACTCTATCTCGCTCCTCGTATTATTATACATCGAACCACCGCTATTCGGTTCCCTTTTTTTCATGTATATATATTCATGTTCGAACAATTCAGCTTGAATCTAACAGAAAAAGCTCAGCGTGGCGTTCATGGTTGATGCCTGTGTTTTTGGTCACGGGGATGACCCGTATGTACTCGCTCTTTCGTCCTCGTACCAGCCATTGCTTCGATTCGTTTTTTGTTTATTCATACGTTCGTTTACCATTTTCACGAGAGACGAAAGCTTGTTCAAACGCAGTGCCTGATTTAAATGAAAAAATCTATCATCGCTTTCTATATTTATCTTTTTCTCATTGAATCCCACTCATGTAAGAGTTAAAAAAAGCTTCTGAGCAATGATCGAAAAAAAAAACAGCTACAAAAAGAACCTGGAGATAAAAAAAAAAAAAAAAAATCACATTGGACCTTCCGCGAACTCGATGCATGAGAAATTAAAGAATCAGGCACAATGTATTCAAATCGTGTCCAATGAATTTCGTTTGCCGTTATCGTTCGTTAATAAGTACAACGAGGCAAAACTTTCGAGCTTCCATGTGTTTCGATTCGAATGAACACATGTTCGATCTTTATTTTGGATCAAGTGACGATTTGACTATACAGTGATCTATCGATAACTTCGACCATCGAATCAAATGTTTTTTATGTCATCTGATTATTTTATTATTCATTTTTTATTGTTTTTTCTTACTTCCATACAAATTTCCACGAACCCATTTAATCACTTAAAATTTAATCGCTAGAGTTTGGCGGACGAGTCCTGATTTAATTCCGTTTATCCGATTTGTAAATATATATGCGAGGCATAAATATGCTTGACGGTAAATAAGATTTTGACCTGACTCAGTTACTAAATGACCAGCCCGACCTACTTTATCCCTCGAAACAACAGAATCGCGAGTTTTCCCTGAGTTGGAACTCCTCCCCCCCCCCCCCCCCCCCTTCGCTCACTCTCAATTTCTCCCCATTTTCCTTTTTCCTCTGTACGGAAATGTACTCAAATGAATTTAGTAACATGTCCTCAATGCTAAACATTAGCCAGTTTTACTCGTCAATTAATTATCACTTCTGTGCTGAATGCTCTTTGCCGTTCAGTTTTAATAATTTTCGGTACAGTTCAAAACTGTCGTCGACTTTGTATGACTGTTATTAAAGTTTATTTAAACGTGTAAGTAAATACTGTCGCAGTCGATCAAGACATGGTAAATTATCATCCTTCTCGTTACACGTGACTCGTTCTGACGCACATAGACTATGCGAGATTTAAAAGTGATATTTACCCCTGTGATATTTACGAACACCGGTTGAATTATAATTTACTAGCTGTTTGCCAAAGATTTTTCTCACTTGGTAGTGACGTCAATGCAAGCCAACACCGTGTGTTCCGGTTGAGCTGGAGAATCAAGCAGCGATGAGAAATACGAGTAAATTTTCTTGTATTCATAAATGGACGGGAATGATTCCGACTGAGAATAAGAGCAGAGTTCACTGAGGAGTAAATTTGTTAGCACCTCGTCTAGCTTGTCTCTACTAGCTTGTGTGATTCAATTATTCCTCGTTCTTCGTGACTCATTCACCGCCCATAACACTGCGATCCCTTGCGCGTGTTGAGAATATCCTCGTATATTTCTTACAATACGCTCATAGGCAGAAATGAGGATTGGAACTTTCCTTGGAAAAATTTGAAGCAATGTGTTTCAAATAATAAGCGAAACGCTGTTGTCGACTGCTTTATCGACTCCGTCAACTCTTTATCTGAAAATTCACGACTTTTCTGAAAAACGTGTTAATTTCGAAACTTGAAAATATCTTGACGAAATTTCTCAGTAGATTCATGAAAAAATCTTCAATGAGGAAATTTTGAAAATTTAAGAAAAAGTGAAGAATTATAGGAAAACTCTGGAAAAATATTACTGATTGTAGAAACGCGAATATTTATTTTACTCGCACTCAAAATTGACTGATTTGTATTTTAAATATTTTTATAGCCATTAATGATCACTCACCAATATATGAAATCAAAGAGACACCAGAAAAAAAATTGTGACGACGACTGCAGATTGCCAATCACCACTAAAACGAATCAGTCTACGTTCCGCTCCTCATTTCCTCAGGATCTTCAGTAGCACATAAATATTTACGAAGTATTAATTATTTCTCGTATTTTTGAGTTAAACGTGGTTCGCCACTATTTCCTATAAAGAGAGAGTCTCTCCTGATTATGAAATAATTAAAAAAAATAAAAAATAACAAAAAATCACTTTCTCGATTTTTTTCCAAATTAGATTTAAGCAGAATTTTTATTTGTGCACACTCGATTCAAAAATAACCATGTGATGATGTAGTTCAAACAAAAATTGGATCATACGTGGCTGAGGAAAATTTCCAGGCACTTGGATCGAGCAGACTTGCGAATGTGCCTCGACACAATAATTTCAATGCTCGTTCCGGGTGTCAATCCCGGAGACTGATGTGCTAAGCTACGTGTAAGATAATCGACGAAATACTTGCTAATGTTAGAATCGTGGACAGAGAGCACACAGGAAGTTGCCAGCGGCGACCATAAGATAATGACAATGACAAAGTTTCAAGCACAGAAACCATCGCTGTGTTTACATTAGAGAATTTTTTTTCTTTTCTTGATTCTCCTATCCTGTGGTCTCATTGTCATTATCATTATTATCACGACGGAAGCGTGACAAGCCTCCCACAATATCTTGAATTAATTTACTCCTGTGTCTCGAATTTAATGGCAAAAGACAATTCAGAGATGCAACAGATTATAAAACGATGTGGATTACTCTCAATGACTGCATTCACAATTTTGGCACTCAATTTTTAGCCTGCACATTCAATCACTCCAAAAAAGTAACTTCGTGATGAAGTCTGTAAAGCATCCTATAAAAATGCCGGAAATATATTCACCAATCTGGAAAAGTGGAGAACGAGAGATTGGAAATTTCAACGAATGATAAAAAGCAACGTCGTCCAAATTCATCTCCACATAAATCTGCCAGAAATACAAGTGTACGAATACATTACGTTTCCAAAACATAGTAAAAGCCTGCGTATATGTCGCTATGTCCCCCATAAAAATAAGAGTACATTTGGCATGTACATTATGACTCCGATTACGTGAACGGTGGCGAGGTCAATCGTGTGAAATTTGACCTGCTCTGCGCAGAATTCCGTTCTCGTCAATGTTTCGATATGTAGGCAAAATTTGTAGGCACCATAGAACCGTTGATCACGTGACACGGTTTTGATGTTTGTAACGAATAAGAAAAAAAAACACTTGGATGTTTTTAAATTAATGATTCGATATTTCTCGTCATCGGAATTTCTATGTAAGCGAATAAGCGAATAAGACATCACGAAAGCTGGTACTGCCTTTGTTTTATATCTGTGCCTTGTAGCCGATAGGAAGACAAGAAATGTCTCGTATGGAATGTAAGGCATGGAATGTAAACGAAGAGAGCTGTAATGTTTCTCCGTATATGTTGCCATGTTATTGCTCGGGATACGAGGACTATTCGAAGATCCTGATGGTGTACGTATAGTCGATTCCTGACATCCGTTCGATGGACTTCATTCTCTACGCGTACATGCCACGAAGGTATAGAATCGAACTGTTCTCGGCTCTAGGCGAGTGGAAGGTCGTAACCCATGCGATATTATCTTCCAGGTAATATCTGAGTTATGTCTTTCTGTTTACTAACAGCCGGCATGGACTACATTCGTGCCGAATGTGCGATGGTATCGTATTTTCTGTCTGTCGACCCATTCAGACTTGGGTACCTCTTCCGTCGACGTCAAGTCCGCGTTGTATGCACTTATTTTGACATCCAGACGATTATAAGCGCTTCTTTGGAGTCTTGGGTATGAAAACGAATTTTGCGTGCGTTCGAGCACGTTCCCAATTCGTACATAGGTGTGAATTTCTCCATAGCATCTGTGTGTGTGTTTTTCCCTCTCACTGGTGTAATTATCTTTAAATTTTCAGTCTAATATATTTTTGTGTCCTCGTAAACTTTATTCGGTATCTTCCTGATCCCCGAAAAAAACAAGCACGCCAAAACCCCGAGATGTTGCGCAGCGATTTTTGGATGAATTTTCTGGTGGAAATATTTGTCGAAGGTCGAACTTTGCGGCCTGAACGTTGTTAGATGATTTTTTTTTTAGTTTATTCTACTTTAGACCCGTAGACGAGACTCGAGACCAATCCTCAAAAACTTGGAGGCAAGTTTTTGGTATTTTGGAAGGCTCATGCCACATTTTTCATAAATAAAATGTTTAAAGAAATTGGGACAGCTTTATGAAGGAAAGAAGATGCTGAAAACTTCGGAGTATTGTGTTCATGACACATCTGGAAAAAATGGGGCTGAGTCTTGTTCGTGAATACATACCTCAATTGTTTGAATAATAAAGACAAGAGCTTGCACAATTTCATGGGGTCGGTTGTGTGAATGAGGCACTTTCATTTTCTGGGGAGTGGGATTTTCGTAGTACGTTCGTTAGCGAAACTCAACATTTGAATTAAAACGTGTGGAAGCACAGTTCGTTGATACGAGGATTCAAGTACCGCAGAAACAACAACAATAGATTACCCCCAGCTTTCCTCCTTCCACCTTTGCACTCTAAAAACAATTGTACGCGTTTAATTCCTTTTCCTAGCCCCCGGATCCGTCAGTTGAATTGTGGGAGTGTGCAAACTCCTACTACCCCGCGCGCATCAGTTTGAAATCCTTTCCATCGTTCCTTACGTATACACATCGAAGGCCTAGCTCCGTGAGCGCTGTACGCTCCAGAGGAAATTCTACGATCGCAGCACAAGCTGTGACTCCTAAACCTATCCCCGATTTCCATGTCGAATAGCTTCTGGGATTCTAGTACATTGCTATACTAGTATGAGCTGTTCCTGGTACGAGCTCCTTTATCATTTGTCTTCCGATGCTTTACCCTGCGCCGCGATTCTCGATCCTTGGTATATGAACAAAGGTGTGTTTCCAATAGGATTTCATCCCGTTTGCTTCATCTCTGAGTTGCACTGCAAACGAGATTCTCTAAAACTTCTATTATTGTAGCTCAAATAACTAGACTAATGGCCGAGCATGTACATGATGGTAACCAGAGCAGAGCAAAGCTCTCAATGTTACAATTTACGAAATCGCTATATACGACGATGCTGTTATATTATTGGCTTTTTGTTTCTAATTTATTTCTGCTTTTCATCATTAATATCTGCTCGTGCGTTTACCACCTCGTAATTATTTGATCAAGTACGAAAATAAATTCAATTGAACGAGCAAATAAGCGATGCTCAGTTCCTGTTGGACGAGCTGTATCCAAAATTAGTTGAAGTAGGAATTTGGATTCAGATCTGCCCACATTTCGAGCAAGGTACACGGATTTAAAATAAATTAAGTCGGAGGGTACCCTGGTTCGACGTACGATTTCCACAGAGTATATAAATTGTGCGGATTAGGTACATGAGAATATTCACTCGAGCTGCTTATTCCCTATTTAAGGATTGTTAAGGGTTGGTTGATCTCGTAGATATGCCTTGATCACCTTAACTGCATAGTTTTAATACACACGAACGATTCCGTCTTCGGTATCTATTTATCTATATTAGGAAACAATTTCAGGGATGAATTTCGTTTTTCTGATCCCTTTTCTCAGATGCCTCTCCACCTCACTTCTCTCATTTTCTATGTTTCTCTCTAAAATCGAATTTCCGTCGATTTCGCTGGCTTTTAACCTCATTACGATCCATTTTGGGAGAAATGACTGCTTAAGATCCTCTTACATGCCTCTCAAAGCCACTCGAGGATTGCGAAGGACCTCGTACTCGTCTCAAGTGAACATAGATTCAAGACTTGACCACAAAGTTTCCTTTTCTGACCTTATGTTGCCCCAGAGGAGACTCGACCAGAGGAGACTATCTGAGGGGGCGAACTTCGAGAGTTGAATCGATTTCGTTGGCCTAAAACGTGCCTATTCTTTCTAGTTATATTTATTCTCGTTTGTATTGTCTGCGTATGGCATAAGTGTAGCATTTCTCATCCAAGGAAATGAGGCTGAATCCATCATCCTAGTTGACCCGTGACGTGGAAAATACAGGAACGTGTTCATCTCTTAAGCTCTAAGGAGAAGTTCACTTGACATTGAAATGCTAGCTCAAAATTAAGGTTGTTTCTTGCTCATTATCTCCGACCACAGTCACGAGCTCTGAGGTCAAAACAGGGTGACGATTCTCCACTTTCTCTCTCCCTCTCCTTTTCTCCCCTTTCTCTCACTCAAAGCTGCCAGAATCAGATGGCACCGCTGGTCTTGTGACACACGCCTGTTCGCTGCTCAACTGTGTGTCTGTTGCTGCTGTTACCCTACCTCTGTCGCTGTTACTACTAGCAAGTGTATCGAGTGTATAGTTTCTGGTACAGACGTAATTTACAGCCCCTTCACCGATCTGCCGTATACAAACGCCTGGCTTCTCATATCAAGAGAACAAGACCACGAGTCAGAGCACAGACGGAATACGTTGGAGATATTGATGTCATTGAGGTGATAAGATAATACGTGATAAATAAAGGACAAAACGCAGCTGGATATATAAATGAGGCAGAGATCGGAATAAGTTTGAGAAAACAGCGGAACGCGGAAAGTCCGGAAACGATGATAATATGAAGGAAGACGAATAAGGAGTGGAAATCGATTCTGGTGTCGACGAAAGCTTCGACCGGAAGGTTTAAAGAGCGGAGCACATACGCGTATGCCTCCGGAAATGGATCGAGAGCCTTGTAGATCCTGTGAGCTTCGCATTAAACTTTTTTTTTATATTCAAAAGTTTTGATATCATGCATGAACGTGTGTCATACACATTTCCTTAGTTTAAACGGTATGAGCAAAACGAGCGATGGTTCGTGCTCGTTCTTTCGTTCTCGCTGGGATACAATTTCCTTTCATTTCCTTCGTTGGTTGCCTCGTGGATTTTTGCATATAACATACGAGCAAGTGCACCGGGATGGTACAACATCGTGGACTGCAGCTCACAAAAACACTTTTTCCTTCGTGTCACGTGTGTCTTCGTCTATGTAGCCTTACGTCTATGTATATGCAGGGAATCTCGCATGCGTTCTCTTGTTTACATTCTCGTGAGCTTTGAACGTTCCTTTTTCGGCTAATTTTAAATCCTTTTTGCCTGTGCAGCTTTAGCAACGCTTACGCTTCGCCCTTCCTCTCTCTTTCCATCTAGATCCGGCTCAGCTTCTTCTTGTATGATGGCTTTCCTCGCTTTAGCATCGTTTGGTACTTTTCTCCAAACTTCGCTCCTTTGAAGCGAGTTCCAACCGCGGCGTCTTCGCCGAATCGCTTTTTCCACATGTGCCCAACCCTCTGTGGTTTTCGTTATTTTTCTCTTCCGCAGTTACTCATATTTGGCGCTAAAAGGACGCTCTGCCGGGACCGCAGCGGTTCTCACCTGAGCACCAACCACTGTGCTACCTTTGTTACTCGTAAATCAATCAACCGCGGTTATCGCGATTCTAGTAACTGTACATTCGACCAGTTATATACATAAATACATTGTTCCTGCTGGTCTCGTTGGTTCGTCCGTTGTAGCAATGACCATAGGTGAGTAAGACTCGGCTGGGGTTCAGCGAGCAAGATAACACAACAGGCTGCTATATATATACAAACGGATATATATCCAGAGAGTAAAGTGAGATGGCCATGCCGAAGTAACAGCTATACTCGCCCGATGTGCAACGTGATTTATACGCGGAGTACTACCAACTTTGCTACGGCCGTTCTATAACGCCATATACCAGCAATACGCGCCAAGACGAGAGAACCCTGCCAACGAGATTCTAAGAGTTTTTTACAACCCTCTGTTCCTCCTGTTTCTATCCTCCGCACACATTTACCACGGTCTGCTGTATCGCTCTCGGTCTTGGTCTTTATCTCTTGCTCTCCTCCTCGTAGCTATGTATAGTTACGATTTATCCAACATCCTCGCGAAGATAGAAATAAATCGGTATAACGAGGAAACACTGGCTCATGGTTAGGCCCAGATTCGCTATCGAAAACCCTGACTGATTGCGCTTGCAGCGCCATCTTCCTTTATCACTTCTTTCTATTTTTTGTTTCTTCGCTGCTCCCTGCCTCTTTAGCTGGCTCTTTGGTCGGCTGTTTCCTTCCGGAAGCTCCGGTTAAGTATAATAATATGGGGGAACTTCAGATCGACGAGTGCCAACTTTGAAAAAGAAAGTTTGAACTTCGTGCGGTATAGGATGAAGATTAAAGTATGAGGATGGTGAAGACAGGAGAATGGGGTGAAACGAACTAAAAGCGATGTAAAAAAGTTGACAGAGGCTTATCACTTTTCAATCTCTTTCCAATTCGTTCGATTTATCTTTCCCAAACTTTTATCCCATGACTCTCACGCTTGTCTGCTCCAACGAAGCTATGATTTCTTCTTCAACGGCAATTCAAACCTCTTAAGGAGCGAGGACGAACTTGAAGACTTTCCCGACATTTTCATACAGGCTCACTACGAAGTTTTTTTTTTTTTTTTGTGAGACATAGTTGTTAACGTGTCAAAGGCTACGTCACTCTTGGACGAGTGACCCAGACGTTTTAATTGCGACCGTTGGGCACTTAACTGGTAATTTAAGGGGCTTCAACATCTTCAGGACTTTTTGATTTACACTGCATCGTAATGGACGTTCATTTGAAATTCAGCCATGATGGCATGTCGAAAAAGCATACGTGAGGTTCTTGACGAAATGAAATGTAACGTAAATGAAAACGTACGAAAGTTTGCTTCGAGACTCTTGGAATTCGGAATCGAGAAATTTGATGGCGAATTGAAAAGATTCAAGGTACTAGTAGAAATTACTCTCCTCCGGGAAAAGCCTTTTTATAGCTCCATGGAGAAAACGGCATCACGTGAAACGGTTTTCAATGTCCCGGGCAAATGAACTCACTGGTTCAATGGTCAATTAAATGAAACGTTTTTTATATGGGCAATTTATTTTGAACATCGTCGATGTGTATATAGATGTACACACACAGCAGGACAAAGAGCTTTTTCTCTCGTTTTCTCTGGACTCGTGTGCTGATAGTTTCCGGAATATATATTACACACTATGTGAGCCAACGTGAATACTCTTTGCTGCTGGACTTTAGGTCAGCAGTTGAGAGTTCGAACGCTCCTTATTATCCTTTTCTAGCCTTATTCTGCCCTTTACGCTGCTCCAGTAAACACATTTTTCGAAAACCTTGGATTCTCAGGTTCGGATGGCAAACTACGATCCTGGTCCATAGTTCGTTTGTAATTTCCCGCTACAAATAAGGCTCAGCCCGTCAGTTTTAACGGGTAAATAGACAATAAAGTTTTCCTTCCGTTATTGCGACAACGCTCGAAAAGCACGTTCTGCTATAATTATCGATCGATAACATAAATCATTCGGGCAAACGTCGATTGTCATTCGAAGTTGACAGCGACATAATTTTGCAGATATTTACGGCGTATTCTTCGTGGAAGAAAAAAATTGAAAACTTTGTGTCATTCATTTCCGCTTACACGATCTTTGTGAACCTCTTAGAGAAATTACGAGAAAGCATTGCGGAAGTTTGTGACTTGCACCATTTCCTCTCAATGATACTTTGTGCCCAAGAATATACTGTGCTGTGATTTATCGCCACATCGCCGTAAATTTAGCTGGGGATTCAAACGCACACCGGGTATATAAGTGGCATTGTAGTTTCTGTAAGATCAGAACAAACAGGGGTAGAAATATAGCGGAGGCAAAATGTTGCCCAAGGAAAGGGGGAAGAGAAGAACATTTTCGACGAAGAGAATGATGTTGGCAATTCACTTATCGCGATAGGAGACAATCGTGCAAAGATTCTCTCAGTTCTAAATTTCATCATGACTATATATTTTTCCTCCTTTTCTCTGCCATTCTCTATCCGTTTTTTCGTCATCCCAAAAAACATTGAGATAACGGAATTACAAGTCCCTGACACAGTCCCTGACTAATAGTAATATTTCTTATCTGTTAGTTACATTCATTGAAATATTATAACTTTTGAATAAGACGACACGCTAGCACAGCTTTGAAGATAATTTTGAATAATTATTCAGAGCATGAGAATAAATGAGATTATTTGCAATTATTCCGGTAAATCCGGTATAATCGGAACGGCATAAACCGTTCGTGATAAATATTGGCACACGTGTTTTCATGCACGCATTCGTTATGGAATTGCATTAATCGGCCATGCACCAATTCAGTGAGGTGCATATAGCAGCGAAATATAGACAACCAAATTTCTCGGCGATTGTTAATACGAGTCAGGAACGATCGGAGGGGCTGCAGATAGAGAGCGGGAGGAAGAGAGGAGTGAAAAGCAAGAGGGAAGAAGAGGGGACAGTGAAGAGAAACGGAGAACCAGAATCAAGTCGTTATGAATAATCACGCGCGTATAATGGACTTGATGATGAATTACATGCTAATTTGGTTAGAGCGGAATTAGCCGGTAATCTCGTGACAATTACTCACCAGAGAGCATTCAGCCATTGGACTCTCTGTGTCCACGAACCGATCGACCAAATCTGAGATTCCCTCGGGTCAGAAAAGGTTGGAACAATATTTGATAAAGTAATTCTGTCGAATTTGTCAACGCATTTCATTTTTTCTCAGCAGATCGTTGCTCGCACAGCGTCTCGTTCCCCGGAGGCTTTTGGATCGATAACGATCCACATTTCCCGCCCAGTGTAGAGTTCGGGGAAAAATAACGATGCAGTACGAGATGGATGGAAAAAAGATAAACACAGGATCACTCTATCCCTATCGACACGTTGTCATGGTCATCGTGTCTGCGACCAACGAAACATTACCACCTTCACCATCGCTTGTTCGCTACACAAGTGTACGTCAGTTTGTTCCCTCGTGCACACGATATCATGCAAGAACGACTTCAACAATGCATCGATAGCAGCACGTCATGGATTTGAAAAAAAAAAATACAAAAGCAGACTGAGAGCTGCTTTTTTTCAGGCACGTTGAGTTCGGCGTCCTTTTTTTCATACGTGACGTGACGAATTGCAATGCTGAGCTATGAAAAAAGGGATTCTGCACAACTTTCCGAATTTTTAATTTTACAGTGACAGGTGGTGGAACAAACATTCATCAATCAAAAGTTCTCAATAAAAATCGAAGCTCGAATTTATACACGTAACGTTTGATCTGCATTCATACTCTGCATCCAAGCGATCGTTCGCTGACAAGTTTGTCTCCCGGTCGAATTTTTAAATCTTAAATGTCGAAAAAGAGAAATACATGATTTTCGAAATTCAATTGTTTCGCCTTCAAGACCATGGGTCAGTGGCTCACCACCCAAGGATTCGTGGAAGCTGAATTTTCCCGAATTGATCGATCGGTTGAAAATTAAAAAAAAAATTTCACCGTTTTCCTTAAGTATTCTGCATGAGCACGAAATCAATGGGATATTGTTTGAGTGAATAAAAAAATGCTCATGTGAAAAATGTTATTTCATTCGAACATGCGGATTATAATTCGAGAAAATTATGTTGAATGAAAACTTTGGTTGAATGTGCTAATCAGCAGTACTGCTTATCGCACGTGATCGTAAAATTCGGATGAAACATAAACGAATCAGGGCGTAAAATCGTTTTATCGCAAATGCTTTTTGTCCGGGCTAATTTCGTGTTCGGCAATCACTGAGAAAAGGGATAATAGGTTGAGTGGGAGTGGGTAAAGAAGAGTAAAGAGTAAACGAAGAGAGGAAGGAAGAGAGAGAAGAAGAATCAATCGTCGTTAAGGGATTACAACAGAAAAGCTTTTCGTCCTGACTGGGATCTTATTTGGTGAGACATATATGAGGTCTCTGCTCTATTTGAGCCGATGATTCCTCGGCGTCAACAGGGAGGAATGACTTTTGGCTTTTGCTCGATCGAGAAAAAGAACCCGCGAAAATGTAAAATCAAGAGATTTTCGCGATAAGGAAACTAATAGTTTCTCGAGAGCACAATCATAGAGAGACAGCGAGAGGGAGAGAGGAAGAGAGAAACAAAGTTCACGGGAGCGTTGCCAGTCTGAAAATGGGCAAAGGAAGAGTAATAGAGTGAAAGAATGAGAAGAAGAAAGGGAAGAGATCGGGAGAAATGGAGACGAGAAATTTATTGAGGAGAGCGAGAGAGCAGTTATAAGAAGCTTCGAGGATCTTATCGATCTGGTCTTTTTCGTTTGGTAGGCAGGAGTATCGCGGGAATGTCACGTCGATCCATCTAGTTCGTTCGGTCTCGTTCCTACGAGGCTCACTGGTTCTTGAAATTGTCGAATGGCTTTGCAGAGACAGAGAAAGACTGCGGATAGTTTGAGAGAAAGAAGCAGCAGAAGACCTGGGAAAGACACAGACGCGGAGAGAAACGATGGGCGGTTCACCAGGGATAAGAATAATGACGCGAAATCGAGTTTCCACCCGCTATTGGCGGCTTCTTACAGGAAAAGGAAGGTGGTAGAAAAGTTTGCTATAGGGCCGAGAAAGATCACGAATGAAAGTGCATAAGTGAAGCTTGCGAGGCGACGTCAAAGATCGTATATAAAAACGTGGAGGTGTGGGAACTGAGAAAGCGGTGCACGCGAGAAAACCCGGTTAGAATTGAAGATGCGGAAATCGAAGGCGAAAGCACCTTCACGAGCAACATTCCTTCTCGCGCTCCATCGCTTTCTCTCTTTCCCTCTTTCGCTCTCTTTTTCTCTCTCCCTCCCTTTCATAAGCCCACATGGCACGGAGGGATTACCGTGCAGATGAGAAAGTTGAGAGCAACGACGTCTCATTCGTCGGGCTATTAATTCGAGCTGCTGCTGCTAGCTCGATGATTTATATTCCTCAACAAATATATACAGGGTGATTCTTCAGAAAACCCTCAAAACTATCCAAGAAACTGTCTGTAACTAAAACTTTCTCATAATTTCATAAAAAAATTCTTTTTACAAAACTAAAAAATGTCTCTTGATTTATCTCTTTTGTGTCTACACCACGAACTAACGTTTTACAATATCTCGTTATCAATGGAAATCCAATTTCTGAAATGCTTTAATTGTTGGGGTTTTGAAATATAATTAAAAAGTCGCAACAAGAGAAAACATCGCAGGCATTGTTCTTTCTCATTCATAGCTTACCTTACACCAGCAAATTGTGTTATAGTAACTCGGTTAATTAAACTTTCAATAGAAAGAAGGTCTTGGATTCCTTCGAATGAAGCAAATTAGGACATTTCGAGCACCCCATTTCTTCTGCCTTCCCACTGCCTGGATGTATATACTTATTCCCATATATACATAAATATAAATGCCCTCAACCCACGCGCTTCGTTTATACATAAACGTCGAAAGCCCACCCTCGGCTTTGTTTGCTTGGAAGTTATTTGCACAAACAAACGCGTAAGAATCATATTATTTCACATTTTTGTCCCCCATTTCTCTGATGGCACGACAGTGAATCGTATTTTTCTTTATCCGCTCCATTAGTCATGCACGTTTCAGCTGTCTCCTTAATTTCATTGTAGAAAATTCGAGCAGCCATAAATTTTGTAAATTGTGTACAATTTGGGAAAATTATCGCATTGTTATAGACTCGTCATTGCACGATTGTTTGTTCAATAGAGCGGAGAATTTATTCGTGGACATTTAGAGCCGTCGCGAGGATGATTATCGGATGATTGAATAAATTTTATAAATTGTACGATAATTATTAACCAATCAAAATTTCGCGAGGATGATTATCGGATGATTGAATAAATTTTATAAATTGTACGTTAATTATTAACCAATTGAAATTTCTCGATTTTCATCGCGTCTCGTTGCAGCTCCTATTTTCGTTTATTCAGGCTCTTTATTGCGAGAATATTGCGAGACGAATTATTTTCAGAGACGGTCGTTAAGCTCTGCGTTGTTGCATGAGATTTTTGGAATAATGCTACGAATTTCCACCGAGGCATTCGAAGCGTCTGGCAGGAGAGAAAGAGAGGATAAAGAGTGAGAGAGCCACGACATGGATGGCAGGGAAAAAACAGCGACGTATGGGTCGTGGAAAAAAGGATATGGAGTAGAAGAAAAAGGAAATGTGCAGCATCCAGTGGAGATAGGAAGAAAGCATAGGGGCAAACTAGCGAGTTTCGCATCGCATCGTGGCGTGACTGACATCGTGCATCTCGTTACAACTATACGAGAAAAATCCGGTCGCATATATCAGCACATTCGCAGAGGTTAACATGAAAATGTACGTACACATGTGGATCGTGTGTTCAAGATACGGCGAATAGAAAAATGGGCAAAACTGTGACGAAAAGCGAGGCTAAAGCTTTTACAATTCTGCTTTGTAAACGCTTGAAACTGTTGTGCAGCTATTATTATTCAAAGCGTATATACATTGTACGTGTCTAAAAAAAAGGCAGGAGAGCGAGGGAGACCGACATGCAAACAAGTGTAGAAAGATTGTGCATTTTTCTGTGTGCGCGTTTTTTCTATAGAAAGTTTCACACAGAAAATCTTTTCGGCAAACCATCAACCAAAGTTGGTTCTCCAGCTTACTTCTGTTTTACGCGCTCAGTCCCTTCGGATAAGGGAACCTGATCTCCAAGAAATACGATATAAAAACATAGAGAAAAAAAATTGACTTCCAACGTATAGAAATTCTTAGTGACGTTCGCAAATGGTCGCGGATTTTCCCTGCTCCAAACAAATGTATCAAGTGAATCGTCCTCGATATTCACATTTTTTGCTGCGTGGGAGGGATCTGAAAAGATTTTGACGTCACAAAAACGCCATATTCGGGTGTGTATAAAAATGACAAAAATAACCATCGATCAGTTGCCTTTTTCATGCATCAATTTATTGCTGGAAAAGGTCTTTTATTCTTCTACGATACTGGATGATAAAAGTTAGTGGTTGTAGACGAAACGTGCACCCAAAAAAAAATAAAAAATAAAAAATAAAAGGTCAGACGACACCATAAGTCTTGACAACCGATCTTCCATTTAGTTAGCACGTCACTATCAATTTTTTTTTTTCAAGTCCCAGTAAAAGAAAAAACCTGAAATTACAAAAAACTGGATGTTTTTATTTTTTGGCAATACCAGAAATTTCACTGTGTGCTGCGTGTCGTAAATTTTGATGTTCGTGATTGAAAATCTGTCATACGTTTATCAAATTTTGTTTTTCTCTATTCTCGCTGTAAATGCCGTTCGCACTCTGTTCAAAGCGTGTAGAACAGTAATTTTCGTGAAAGATTTCTGTTCGCGAATGTCTACGTTAACACTCAATGTTTGGCCGTAGAAGTCGGAGGCGTGGCCCTGCGCACCACAACCCCATAGAGCAGCGAAATAAATAATATATGTTTGGGTCAAGGTCATGGTCAGAATAGGTAATGGAATAATCGACTTTGACCTCATCTCTTTCAGGTTCTTCCATAGCTAGCAGCCTCTTCGAAATTCTAATTATATCGATGTCGTTTTCTTGTTCAATGTCTCTCGATTCCAAGGTCCCTATCTCACTGATCTTATCATCTTATTTTCTCACTTCAATTGCTTCACCTTAGTCGCGATGTTTCGGAATCGTACTATTACTCCTGCCATTTCGTTCTCCCTCTATAACGGATTGCCGCTCGTCAATTTCTCGTCTAATCGTCCGGACGTCAAGCAGCGTTTCAAACCGGACGAAGGATCACCGGTGATTTCATATATATCCTTTCTCCCCTACCTCGCGTACTTGACTTCAATCCCAGCTACAACCTTTCATATCTGATACGCAACCAATATATCCAGATATCCGTATACATGCTGGCTCTCTCGAATCTCGAATATCTATCCAATCCGGAAACCGGTGGATGTATTGACGTCAAGTTGTAATTCTTGGAGCCAATTTCTTTTTATCTCACATTGCTGCACTTCTATTTTCAAATATATTGCCAATTCTTATTTTCCGAGTAATCGAGTATTTCCGAGTAATCGAGTATAGTAGCAAAATTGTCTGAACTGTAAAACAGAGTTTATGATCGAATCGTTTGTTTTACTGACATTTGTAATTAACAAATTCCACTAATTATTGGCGTAAGGATCACGTAAGCTTCTAATTTCAAGCCAATTTCTTTTTATCTGACACTTCTATTTGTAAATGTATTGCCAATTAGTATTTTTCGAGTAATCTAGCAGCAGAATTGTCCGAACCGTAAAACAGAGTTTATAATCGGATCATATGTTTTACTGACATTTGTAATTAACAAATTCCACTAATTTTTGGTACTTTTTTGGTAGTTGATGGAATGTGTTTTGAAATCAAATGGTTGTTACAATAATGACCACATTCAGTGCCAATGGCTTTTTACAATGATAATTAAATTTCTTTAATTACCGTTTCAATTATCATGAAACATCGTTGATCGCAAAATATTCCCAAGTAACATTCAATAATTTAGTTCCATTCCCAAGACTGAAAGTTTAACAAAAAAAAAAAAGGAAAAGATTTATTTCTACTTTGTCATTCTTGGTCATTGTCGTCGAAGTATTTTTCGACACAATTTTTCCAAACTTCGAAAAATATTCAAGATAATTTTCTACAGATCGAACCGATCGTTCGTAAACAAATGATTGAGAGGTTCGCTTGTGGTTGATCGAAGAATGTATGATTTTTGCGCATTCTATAGGCATAGCTCATGTATATTTGTGACGTACGTGAAGAACGGATCAAAAGCGATTGTATCAAATCACAAAGAGCCGAGTAACCGAGTCCACATCGTATCTCTGGGATCGACGACAAACTGGGAGTACACACTCGTATACCGAGTGAATATCCTGATTTTCTCAAACGTTTGAAATTCACTGCTTTGCCGATTTCACCCCCCGGCCTTTTCATCTCTTCTCCATCGGCTCTAACGGATTGGTTCTCGTCAATTGCGGGTCTAATCGAACGAGCGTTGTCCAGTCGAAGCCGTCACGGCTCTTGCCATTGGTTCCATAGACAGAGTCTCGTACGGTTATAACGTCAGTCACATATATAGAGACCGAGGTTGAAACGAGAAGGATTAATCGCTTTTCTATTACTCAATCTCCGTTTGTAGATATTAATTCCCTTCTATCTCTTTCATAAATCCGATATAGCTAAGAGCTTGGAGTGCTCCACGACCTCGATAACTCGTAGTCGATGCATGCATTTTATTGATAAAAAACGAACCTGTTTGTTTTGCGATTAACCTGTAACGTCCGTGTTGAGCAAGAAACAATTATTTCAAGCAGACAAATTGAAATTATAAAAAAAATGCTGTGGTTCGAAACACCGATGTGATTTTCTATTCCACGAAGAAAAATGTGCTGTCCTCCAATTGTCTGATCGAAATTCATGGGTTTGCTTTTTTCGCGGACGCGAGGAGTCGAGAGTTCATAAAAATAACCAAATAACATAAAAATATACCGGCGGATGGACGATTTTTTTCCCAAACGTCTGTTGTCATTATTTCATCGTTTTTATTATCAGGTGATCGGTCGTTGAGTGGCTCGGGCGATCACCAAAACC
This sequence comes from Hyposoter dolosus, assembly GCA_963921915.1. Classification (NCBI taxonomy): domain Eukaryota; kingdom Metazoa; phylum Arthropoda; class Insecta; order Hymenoptera; family Ichneumonidae; genus Hyposoter; species Hyposoter dolosus. The sequence goes on along the minus strand of OY998130.1, from coordinate 20,318,726 downwards.
CAAGAGAGTAAAGGCGGGCACGGTGAGAAAAAAAAATTATAAGGGGTCAGGCTATAAGTTTCTAAAAATACGATTCCGTAAATAATTCGGAATCTTCGTTCGTCAGGGCTCGTTAAAGTTTTCACCAGGCCATGTTTCCCAAGGAAAAATATGGCATTTCGAAATCCTATAAATAAATTCGAGTGATATAAATTTAGTGATGGACGATACGCGAGGTTTAACTTCAACCCTCAGCTCTCCTTCACGTCGGGGCATCCGTGACGTCATAGGGAAAAAGCCTCTTGCGTCCATCCCCCGGAGCATGCCGCTGTATATATCCTCGCGTCCTAACTCCCTTCCTTCCCCTTCACCCTTCACCCCTCTCTCCCTCCCTTGCCTTCGTCCCTTCATCTGGCACTCTGACGCGAGGTTCATGCCGAGAGAGCACAGAAAAGAATTGCGAATCTTGCTGGGGTCGATACACCCCCCCTCTTGACTGTTCCACTGTCGTGGCGCGCGCGTCCCTCGCTAAGTTAGAGCGTGCGCGCCCCTCGCGATCCCTTCTCCCTCTTTTCCTCCAATTTCTCTCACTGTGTCTCTCGTGCCGGAGTATATGGATAATCTCACACGAGGCCGCACGAGCACAATTCTTCCCACATGTCTCATGTAATGGTTCCCATACATTGGACATTGTGTATAATCAAGTATCGCCTTTAGCTATACGAAACGAATACTCAATTAGCATATTTGGAGTGTTAACCTCTCCCCGTAACGCTGCCAGACTCTCCGAAGCCATGTTTCTTTACGAGGTCAATATACAGCGAGACAAGATTGTGCAAAGTTGTAGCTCTACTTAATTTCGTGCTATTTAAATTGAACAAGATAAATAAACAAGATAAAATGTAATATCGTCTCAGACAACCCGCTTTCATTTGGCGTGAGCAAATTGAATTTGCGACCGAGTCAACTCGTTGCTTACGAATTTCCTCGTGACATTAAAGAAACTCATACAACACGCGCTAATTAACTGTAATTTACTTTAAACCGGTACTTATCAACGCGAATAAAATTCGCTTTAATCCGACAAACTTGTATTTATAGTTATTAAAATATTCTACTAACCGGTCTTTATTGATCGTCCATTGGAAACCTTACAAAACCAGCTGCATGCTCTCTTGCGGTCCTACAAAATTTCATTATCGTTAACTACTCCAAAGCTATTCGATGCTAGACGCTAATTGACGCATCTTATATATATATATATATATATATATATATATAAATATGAGCCAGTTCAAAAACATTTACACGTGACGTAAAACACTAGGAAAAGACTGAAAACGTCTGCATCCAAAGTCATATAACCTGCTGAGCTTAATTTACCCTTTCGTAAATCGAGAAGTGCTGTCATTCGAGTTTACGTAGGTAAACGCCAATACCCTATTGGTATTAGTAATCCACAATGAAAGTGACGTCGTCTACTCACGTTCGAGATTGGCGTTCTTTGAATTGAATCGGGTGACAAAATATGATAATATAATCATGTCACCCGTTACTAATTATTTACAAACGTTTATACGTGAATGCGTGCGTTCGTGGTGGATCAGTTTTCAGGCGAGCTGCACACAATATCTTCAACACGATGCCACTCCGCGGAAGTGACGTATATTCTATGTATTCCGGTCTCTGGATCTGGCGCATGCGCCATTGCTTCTCATCCTTGTGTGCACACATGTACATACGCGCGAGAAAACATTCGCGAAACCGCGGGGGCGTAACTCGCGGTATAAAGTAATCGGCCTTACGCCCTTGTTTTCATGTGTTTTTGTTTTATCTGTTAATATATCTATACGTAAAAATTCTCCTCCCTCTCGCTCAATCCGCACGTCACATCGGGAGGTTTAGTGACGTCATAAGGGCGGGGTCCTCGTTAACGGCACTACATTTTCCTCTCACTCGCTCTTCCGTCATTCCTTTTGTGCATAACCTCTCTTCTCCGGGCTGAAATAGTGCGAGGACACGGAGAAAGGGTGAAGATAAAAGGTAGGGAGCGATTGCGCGCACGGGCGAGAGCAAGAGCAACACGTGGAAAGAGTCGGCGTCTGATCGGACGCCCCACTGTAGCCTATCGTCCTGTGTACTTCGTAAAAAAGTGGGCCACCGAGTATTCCATATGTATAACGCAGACGTCCGTCTACTACTCACCCTACCTACTGGCCCCGATGTTACCAGCCTTCATCAGCGCCCGCTTGAAATAACTACTTCTCGTTCATATACATACATACATTGACATCATACGTATAACCTATCTATACATCGATGTAATTCTTTTTCAGGCGATTCCTATCTTGTTGCTTTTCCCCCGAGTTTTATCAATCGACCCGATAGATTTATCGCACTTACATAAATATTCCTCCATTCCTCTTTATTTGCATGAGACCCAATTTATTTTTATCGAAAAGAGAATTTCATGGGCTTTTTTTTCGTCGATATTTCAATGCCACCGATCTCTTCAAACGTTTCGCACAAGCATTTGAAATCTGTTCGTAAATAATGTCGTGATTTTTTATTTAAATGGAGCCAAATCATTTTCCTCCAATATTTAAATACCAACTGGTCATTCAATTAAATAAAATTACTACTTTTATTAATTAAATTTCAATTACTTGCGTACACTTGAGTGGCTTGATGAATCATTCGATGCAATTCAAACCGTTTTTAAGAATTCTTTCCTGGCTCTCACTAATTAATTATTTGACATTTGACTCGCACCGAATAAACACAAATTAGTCGGAACTAATTAGCCACGAGCTCGGAAGTCTCAACTTTGATGCGGCTTGAGCCCGAGCTGTCCTCAAAGTAATCAGTTATACTTTTGTACTTTCCTTCCTTTTGCGATCGACTTGATAAATATCTAAAGTGTCTCTGAATATTTCTTTGAGCAGAGTGTGGCAATTTTTGAGTAGAATTAAGGAAAATTTGCTTTGCAGGATTGATTTCAATAAAAACAGTTTTTGTCCATTCCGCAGAATTCTGACTTGGAATTTGTAAACGCATACAAGCGCATTATTTGTCGCTCAATGTCTGCATAGAGCCATTACATGCCCTTCATAGCAGAAAGCAAATATACTGCTCGGAAGAGATGTGACCGTGGGGCTGAAAGGAAAATACATTTTGGTGTTGGGCACGGAAGCAGCAAACGCCAGGAAACGAGGCACTTAAACGACAAGAATTTAGTTGAAAACCAAAATTCTTGACCCTCTGAAATCTTTCTCAGTTATGCAAATTTTTTGAATAAGACAACCAGTTTTGAGGTCCACGAACTATTTCATTGAAATCCCAGAACAGCAGAGAAGGAAATATATGAGAAAGGAGACACGAAGAAAGAAGATGGGCATAATAGAATAAAAGGGACGCCGTCCGTGTACAATGAACAAAGAATGAGGAAATGAAGAAAAGAACGAAAGGTGAATCCCCCACGATCAGAATGCGAGCGACAGAGAGCGCAGTGTTCAGAAATATAGAAAGAAATGACGTGAACGATGTTCGAGGGAATGAGCGAACGAACGAGGGTGAACAGCACAAAGTTTTTTGAGTCGGGGACCTGAGGCGTTCACCATTATTTTCCTCTAGATTTTATCAAAAAGTTTCCTCGGTATTTTTTTTTTTTTTTTTTTTAACGGCGTCTTTTTTCTGCACCTCCTGGGCTTTCACTCAATCTGTCTTTCTCCATTCCAGAGCCGCAGTATCCTGGTTCAAAGGGGCTCGCAATTGATTCCAATGACATACTCTACGTTCCATGTTTTTAATAAAACAATTATATTTTCGTTTATTCATTTATACGTACATGGAGAAATTCGCCCGCAGCTGTTGTACAGATTTTAACATGTACGTCTGTTTCCTTGACCTGACGTGTTGTAGAACCAGAAACGCATTCTTGCTTCGCACGAGTGCGTATTCATTGTTCATGGTGTGTTGCATACACGTTTTTCATGAACATGGGATCCTCCTATTCATAATAAAATTCGGTGCAAAATTGAATGAAAGTTGAATCGACTGGAGTTAAAAGATTTTTGTTGATATATTTGTCAATTTTTTTAATTCGTATGCTTAGTCAAGAAATTCTTATCAGAGTGTTGAAGAACATCACTTGCCCATAATTAATGCATGGTTCAATTAGCTTTGGCAAAAAGCACGCGATGTTATAGTTCGAGGATCGATAGATCACGAAAGCGTTGAACGCGTAACCGCTGGGATAATGTACCACACGTCTGAAAATGAAGTTTAACTAATTGATAAGCAAATTTGAGACAAAAAAGCGTACCTCGACATGAGGGTATCGCGAACTTGAAGCCGAGAACGTAAAGTATCCAGTGGGAAGGTACGTCACCACATCGAGGTTATGGACGAGTGAACCCCATCAAAAACACACCTCCAAACCCTCTTGGACACCTCCAGCCCTTCGTTGGCTTCGATCGCGAGGTTTAATGCTTGGCTCGGCTGATGGCTTATGCAATTACTTCAGTGAACGCTGGTGGTATTTTACGAACGTGCCTTAACCATCGGTGCTCATAAACTGCTTCTATAAGCTCTAATGTTCATAATAACTGGCCGTTTATTGCGGCTCACACGTTTCCTGCCTCTCTGGCAGCTTCTGATAATAATTTTCATATTTTTATTACAAATACACTATAAAGTTTGTGTATCAATCATATTGTATGCTTGAAATTTATGAGATCGTATACAAAAATGACATAATTATTTAGAGTGCACTCATATAAGTTTTAATTGTTTTTTCTTTTTCACGTCGTTCTTCTCACACGTTTCGCCCGACAGAGAAAAAAGTCATTCGGTAAAAAATGATTCAAATTTCATCCAAAAACGCAAAACGACATTGAGATTGCGAAAACGGCAAGAAGCGAATTTAAACTGTGATGTTGATACTCGGGTTGTTCATTATTCGACATTTAATACTTCCGAATTCTGGATTAATCCCACCATATATAACCCTCGGGTAACTCTCTCGGAAAAGTTACGTGAAATTTTAATTTGTAAAATAGCCTCAGAAACCTCGTTTATTTGAAATTCTCAGCCAAGCAAATATTTTTGTTTTAATCCGATAATCAATTTACCCATTATGTATGCTCGTCATTGAGAAAAAAAAACTTTACGGAGCTGGTATTTGGAATTTAGCTCCAGCAGCTTTTGTCAATGAAGTTCAGATTGAACTTGAAATGTTGGTGTTGTTCGAGAGATTTCATACTCCTTTATGGTTATTATTATCGTATTTGAAAATCGTACGTTCTACTATATGCATGAGGTAGTAAAACGTGATGGTTCGACGGACGCCGAAGCTCGTGTTCGGCTCGTTAATTCTGGCTAGTCTGGAGCTGCGCGATGGAATATCTATCAGCGACCTCGTCGACGTTGTCGTTGTCGTCGTTGGTAATTCTCCCTCTGTGTCGCTCAGTTTCTCTTTTCTCCATATGATCCGTATAGCGCGTACGACATGTACTGACTTTTTTACTGAGTGACTCCTGCATGGACGATAGACGATAATATTTTTTACAGAGACTCGTTTACCCTTCGCTACAACAGGTGAGAATATTCCATAAAATATAGATCGACAGTTGGGTGGTGGATATTTCAAGAGGGTGCCCATAAACGAAAAGCACATGGACAGGGAGTGAAAAAGGAGAAATAGTAAACGAGGTGTAAGAATAATACATGGAAGGAGGGAATGGAAAAGAGGCAGAATGAATGAGAAAGATCGAGTGAGCAAGAACAAGCGAGAGGGAGAGAGACGAAAAGAAAGAGAATGAATAAAAGAGATGCAAGTCTGAGTCGCGTTCCGCTAACGAACCAAGAGAGGACACCGTATTTTGCCCTTACCCTCGAGCTTCGCTAAGGTGGAACATTTTTCGCTGCTGCCTGAAACAGCGTTGGGTAGTTTTCACGTACAGAAAAAAAAATCGGATATATGGGCGTCCGTAGTCGCACGCAGATGTACCATAGAAAATGCCTTCGACATGGGCTACATGGTGGTAAGCGAAAAAGCAGCTTCGCGTTGCTGTTCCCCTTTCGGAAGCTCCATACAGAAACGAGGGGTGAGAACTTTCGTCCGTAACAATAACGACGTGAGAGCTTGCATTTTCTTCCGCAATCTCATCCGATCTCACCGACTATGGTTTTCTTTACGCATGACCTGCTTTCCTGGATTTGATTTTGTTATGTCCTGTAAAATGGGAGATTGTAATATTCACGAATTAGATACACGGCTCACTATTTCACGGATGAAAATAATTTTTTATGCAATATTAAAACAGCGTGTTGATTGAATAGAATTAATCAAGTTTCGAGCTATTGACCGACCAAGTTTCGATCTTGCAATAAGGGAAAACGGCAGGAACAACATCTTGTCTTCAACAATAACGGGTTCTGCGATGGGATGTATTGCCGAGGTTGTGGCTGGGGTTTCCCGTCTCTGGCGACCTTATCTGTTTCGCCAGGGTATTTGGGAGGCGAAGCGAGAGAAGCATCAGGTCGAAGGTAAGAAGCTTCAAAACTAGTTCCTGTGGGTATGGAGGTGAGCGAAACAGTAGACCATTCTGGTTACGGTGTGGTAAAATCGAGCCTCCACAATGGTTGATATATTAAGAAAAGGCGACGAAAGGACCAGCGCATATAGAAAGCCATGTGCACCGTATCTATACGTGCATATATATTACCCCAGAATATATACCGTTCTGCAGAGAACTAGCTGAAGTTCACGAGACTTCGACTTGTCGTTCGGATTGTCGATAAACTTGGATGTTCCATTACATTTATTGAAATATAGTATTTCAAGTACCCCTGAAACTGGATTATAACTAAGTTTACACGTCAACAATTTACACCAAACACATAATTACAAGTTTTTATTGATTATTACGTTTTCTACCAATTGTTCTGAATGCATTCGTAATTTTCTGTTCCATGAAAATTGAAGAATCGTTTCAAAGGATATATTCCATTTGTTTATGGATTTAAGTCTTTATCGATTCTGTGTGAAGTTTGTTTATTTTTAATATAAAACTAATTTCGTCAATTTAACGATCCCTGTACATTCATTGGTTGGTTTACCACATGTCAACGATTTCGTAGTGAATATGAGAAACAACGATCACCATTATGACGTTGACACCGACATAGAAACGTTGATGTGTTTACAGAATAAAAAATGATTCTTACGGGAAATGGAAATAGAATGGGGACCGACGAGTATGTAGAATGGTTCAGGTAATTTCCTGGAGGATGTTGAACATATATAACTTCGAGAACGTACTTTATTGGATTGAGTATTTCGGTTGGTCTTGCTGACACGAACTGTTCCTTCTCCTTTTGCTGCCCTCACGTAGACTCGCGTATCTTGATGACAAAGTTTCGGGGTCGACCAGTACGTCCTCTCGCACGTCCCGAATCGCATCTTCCAACTTCTCTTCCTCTCAGCACATGTGACCGACGTGCATATCCCCAAGCTCAAGTCTAGAGTCTCGCGATTGTCGAGTACTGCGAGCACTTTCTTCTCTTTTTTTTCTAACTCGCCCATAGTTGATAAGGAATGTTCTACCGAAGCAAGGACAAGCAAGAGAGCGAGAAAAAAAAACGAGACAATTCGACGAGTGAAGATACTGATGTTCAAAGAGACGAATGTTACGTGTGAGGGAAAGTGGGGAGGACACAAGCGACAGCCAGTGTCGGTAAAGTAGATAGGAGCGTGTAGAAGAAGAAGAAGTGAAGAAGAGAGAGAGAGAAAGAGAGAGAGAGAGAGAGAGAGAGAGAGAGAGAGAGAGAGAGAGAGAGAGAGAGAGAATAATGATAAGCGCTCCTATTCGACACGGAAAACCAGCTCGTTCTCTCGAGGACTCTCATGACTCTCTTATTCTCTTTCTCCACCAATAACTTGAAACGAAAGACCGTTCCCTCCATCTTCTTTCCTTCAATAACTCGCTCTCTCCCTCTATCACTCTACTCAGTAATGCTAGAAGTAGACGCAGGACAAGAGATAGAATCCGTCGACCCTCGTACAAAAAGGAGAGAACTAGAACAGCTGTATAGAAACTTAGACGCCTGGAAGTTCTTGACTACCGTCCGAAGATCCTTACAAAAGCGTCAGGTGGTTCAAGTTGACTCACTTGCTCACTCCTCACTGTGAGGAGCAACCAATTAACAAAGTAAGTAGTGCGAGCAGAGTCCAGCCCGCCAGCATTGATCCAAATGCCGCCACCGAATCTTACCAATCCGAGAACTTCTCGCTATCGCTGCATATCTTTTTAGCTGCGTTCATGTGGATATCAATGTTATACACACCGACGCGATGGTACAAGATCAAATTCACACCAATATCGATTTTAGATGGTGCTCCTCGAACCATTAATGTTCGGGATATGCGGATGACTCTTTGCCCCGGAGGGTATTCAGCAGGTGGTTGGTCCGAATGTAGTTGATTTTTGTCCTCACGGCACAATCTTTCTGTCTCTGTTACATCAACCTCGGACGAGGTATTTCTGCCACTGTGGTCCTTCCTCCAAAAGTCTATAGTCTCTTTCCACTCCTATCGTACTACGATCTTCCCTCATACAGATACATAGTAAGCACGTATAGACATATATACGCGAGTATATTTTCTCGATGTTTGTAGCAGTGAAAAGTTCGATAGTCTCGATGCTGTTCGCCAAGTGCCTGCCCATCTTTCGATCTTGTTTTACGCAAGGCAAACTCTTTCCTCAGCTCCATTCTTCTACTCGATCACTATTTCGTTGTTTATTCGCTCTCGCGTTCACCGCAACTACCAATAACTCGTGTTCCTCGAGAAGACTTTTTCTATATCTTTATGCATATCATGGCAGTTGAAGATTCGGGAAACAGAGAAAATAAGAAAGAACGAAAGAGGCAGAGAGAAAGAGTCACCGAGACGGAACTGGTAAGCCAAAAAGTGCAGTTATAATCCGCATCGAAGAGTACAGCAGGTGGTTGCTCGTCATACGGTTCCGCTGCACTCTCCTCTCTCGCTTTGACTTCGTTCTTTTGTCTGTTTTTTTTTTCATTCACCTCTTAAACCAGATCTCATCGCATACGCCAGCTCAATATTCGATTTTCCTGATTTCACCCTCGACTTTTCGGACTCTTGTGTGCTCTTCCAAACATTGGTCTGTTCGACGTTTACTCGCATTCACAGCATTGTCGGATTGGGCGATAGTCAAGCAGGCGAGGTAGCCAGATAAACCATCGGATTGGAGTGGTACGGGGCAAAGCACACACAAGCGATACCCTTGCAAATATATATTATTGAACCAAGCGAAAGAAACGCTACCACTACTATTTCACATACAAAATGTGACGGCATGGAACCAAAAAGCTTTGCCAAGCCATCGATCTTCAAATTAGTCGCGAAATTACCTGAAACAGACGGGAGAATAGAATTTGCGAAGGGATAAAGATTCTGGGCTTCGTTCGAGCTGAAAAGAGCTGAATAGGGCGAACAGACACTAAAGGGGGCTGAGTACAGAGCCACGTAAATATATGTATTTTCCCAATTATGTAAACATATATGTATGTACATATTTCGATCACAGTTTTCCAGATTTGGCACCGTTCCAGGAGTATTCCCACCATCGCAGTAATAGACTGCGATGTTTATATCTGAGTACGCCACGAAAAAGTATATTTGGGCAATCGTACAGATGTATACTCGTCATCAGAATCGTCAAAAGTGTTTCCCGATAGGATTCCTCTCTGCTGCGCTTGGGTGCACTCACTTTCCTTAACGTTTCGTTGCTTTCGTTGCCGGTGATAGGACGACGTGAAGAAATTATCCGACGAGTGTATCAACTGAGGCTGACGGCTAATAACTATCCGTCAGTGGAAATGATCCCGCGGATAGAATACATCGCCGTCCAGTACTGCAGAGAGTATATCCATTAAGTGAATATACTACCCTCGCGGTTTATCGTATTCGAGAGAGTTATACGTTGTTCTTGGATTTATTATTCTCTGTTGCGCCTTTGAGCAGTATAAACTCCAACAGAATCTCGCCCTCTGGAGATAGCAGAATGTTGCTATCCCGGCAGAGGACGGTGGGAAAATACTTGGGATCTCGGCGAGACAATTTAACCAGGCAATAGTTCATGAGCCAGGCGGAAAGACTGGAAAGAGGGCAAGACGAAAGTTTGTTTCTTTCTTTCTCTATCGCTGGATATATTCGGTCATTCAAACCGTTGTACGTTAATGGAAGCCTGCGGGTAGTTTTCGTGACTCGATATAATAGCCTTGGAGAATTGAGTACGAGAAAATGTCTTGATGTAGCAGAGGATGAGAAACTTCGATAGAATTATACAGTGCACGAGAGGAAGGACTCTGTTATGTTATTGCGGTGTAGCTGGAGGTGAGTACGAGATAATACGTTTCCCCATAACCATATTATATATATATATATATATATATATAACAACATTTTCAAGTTCACAGACGCTCTGCTTCTCGCATGACGTGAGAATCACATGCAGTTTAAAATAATAGACCTTCCACTAGCTTCGAATGCTGAGCTAGAATAAAAAGGTTTTCCACGACTTCGTGTCGTTTCTCTTTACGAAACAATGAGAACTCTTTAGAACTTTCAACAATGACAAATCTTTTCCACCTGGGAGTCCGGTAAATTTTGAAAATCCAAGTCTTGCCATAATCATTTGTTAATCGTTGCCGACGATTTTGATTGCCTCTACAGAAAGACTGAGCGCAAGAATCATTGACTTCCACTGTGACCGGAAGTTATCTGTTTATTATATACCGCGCTCTTAGCAAGAGCTGAACGTTCCCACCGCTTTTATGATAAGAAAAAGCTCCGAATCTGATGAAGCACTTTCCTCATGACATCGACTGCCTACTCCATATCGTTTCGTATTTATTTGTGAATATACATGAATAAATAAGTTTATGTATTGCCTGTCACTCAACTCACGCATGTAACGCGTTCCTGTTCGTATGGCGTACCTCCAGGTACTGGTTCCATTCTCCTTATAAGGACTTATGATCGTATTACACAGTTTGCGTGACTCCTTTATGGCAGCCGCCGCTATCGCTCTATACCGGAAACATCGACAATCGACGTAAAAAAAGCACTTCGTCGATAAAGGAAAGACGCAACCACTACCAGCACTCCCCAAACGACATTGCATGTCGTTTTTTTTCGTATTTTACATATCATTTGGAAAGAAATTTGATTCCCTTCAGGACACGCGATCCACAAATAATTTCTTTGCTGCCGCTTCAATTTATTGTTTCGCGTTAATAAATTCTACGATCAATTCTCTCCTCATTCGTCTGAACTATCGGATCGTCTTTCTTTTTCATTTCGAAAATAACTCAAGGGATCCACAAGTGAATTTCAACATTTTAACGCCCGCACGTTCAACTCTACAAGTGGTGACTCCAAGTGTCATTCCTTCTCGCGTGTTTTTTTTCTATAGATCCCTCCTCCCTTATGGCCAATATTTATATACTTGTTATTCAAACTACCATGGCCAGATGGTACATTATCGATGTTACATTTTCATTAGTCTAACAATTCGCACGTCCCTAATTTGAAGACGTGGCCATCAGCCACTGTGCGTCGTTGTTAGCTCTCTGTACCCAGAAATCCGAGCTACTTGGAGACGTTGATTGAGAAACAAATTTCATTAGCAGCCACACCGAGCATTATTAAGCAGAATTGACTCTTGGAGGCATGCATTTTTCCTGACGTGCATTTGACTTCATCAAAAGGAAGCTGGACACGCATTGAGAAACCAAAGTTGCACCAATTTGTCACAGCACATAGAGGAAATTAAGTTTCTCAGTTTTCAAAATAAGATTCACATTTTCTGCTAGAACTTGACTTAGTTTTATGATGACACTTTGTCCCTCCATTTTCATGGTGTGTTCACAGTAATTTGAAATGCATGTGCATCGGACGACAAAACTTTTCAAACCGTCATTTACTCTGAGACACATTAAGAATTCGTGTTGCAGCAGCGGATTCATTTGCATACTAGCTCGATTATTTTCTGGGGTTCTCCGAGAGCCTTTGAAAGAGGGAAAAAAAATTGGGTACATTATGTTATCTCTATTTTATTCTTGCATGAACGCTGTGCCCTCAAAATAGACAAGAAATATCAATGGCGCAGCCTATATTACGTGATTTCCATGATCGTCTAGGACCAACTTTTTTCGACCAGATTTCTCATATTTATTCTGCAAATTTCCTCTACTTTTGCGGCAACTCCAAACTCGTTTTTGAAAACCTAGTTAAACTGAAGGCAACGATTTCTTATTTATCACGACACACAATTTACTTTCGATCGAATTCATAATACAGACATTTTTTGTGGCATTAATTTTGTGTAAACCTACACGTTTGATTCTGATCAATCGGTAACGGATTGAGAATCAATGTCATTGCATACGGTATACGAGCCGGGGAAAGGGAATACGAGAGAAAAGTCATGTTTCTTCCGGTACATTTAATGAAGTTTATTGACCCTCCCGTTTCCCATATTCTAAAGAATGAGTGCCTCCAAACCCCCCTTAATTCCATGTTTTGTAACCCTTTCGCTTGTCGTTGGTCCATCGATGTATATATATATTTTAATATATACAGGTATGTATTTCGATATACATACAGATATATATACATTCGAGTTGTACACCATTCTCGCACACCCTCTTTTCGACCTCCTGCCCGACTCTCATCCGCTCCCACTGGGATCTTTCGTATATTACGTGCAGTAATGTGCGCGGCTGACTATTCTCGGTCGATGGTCCAAAGCCGACTGTGCGTTCATGGCAGGTCGTTGGATATTTCGTGTATGTGTGTAAATGCGTCAATGTGAGTAAACGGGAGTAAGTGTGAGGAAGAAAGAGAAAGATAAAAAGAGGGTGAGAGAGAGACAGAGAGAGAGTGAGAGAGAGAGAGAGAGAGAGAGAGAGAGAGAGAGAGAGAGAGAGAGAGAGAGGGAGAGAGAGAGAGAGAGAGAGGAAGAGGGAGAAATGAGTAGACTCGGCGTCCCTCGACGCTTGCGCCCACGATCCTACGTGTACCACCCGTGCACCCAAGGCCTTCGTGTATAATACCGAAGTGAGAGAGGCAGCAGAACACCGCGCGCGGTGCCCCGAGTTCGCTATCGTCGGGACGTGTGCCACGAACGTTGGCGACGCCTCCAGTCAGCCTCCAGTGAGCCAGTAAAGCGCATTACTCGAGACTCGCAACCCTTTACAAAGAGGCTCGGTCATTCACCGATCAGGCACTCTGAGTGATTGTGAATCCTTGTGATCGCGCGTTAGCAAACACAAAAAGGACTTTTTTCAAATTATTCTATATCTATCATATTATTTCGGGTAGACGAGGTATTTCCTCGCCGTTGTCGTCATCGACGTTTCTTCATACTGGCTCGCGTTTCGCTTTTCCGTTTCATTATTTCGACGACACGTTAATCCAAAACACTGATAATTTCAAGTGCCACTGCTGCTTCACTATTGTCTCGTGCACCCCAAGAATAAATAAACTTCGACTCTACCTCGAGGACCGAACGAATTAATCAAATAAATACAGCACGAACCAAGTAAAATGGACATGAAAATCGAGATTTTACGATGCACCGACCGAACAGGACACTCAAGAGCTTGAAACTCGACGTCGTCGATCCTTGATGTAGAGTTTTGATTATTTGAAATGAATCAATAGCAGTGTTGTTCGAGGGAGAAAGTGATACCGAAACTTTTGTGACTTGGAACAGTTTCAGATATCGTTTCGCGGAATTTATTCAAATTCCTTCTTTTTTCAACTCGTGTTTGATGAAACTCTGCTAGACTTGACCGCGCAACTGTTCTCTACTCGCATTTAGCGTCATTTATTTTCCATCTTATTCCGTCTCGTTGAGCTTAAAGACTCAAATTAACAAGTTGACGATAATTTGTTGTTTCAATTCTGCATAATTCAAGTGTCTTTTCGCGCAGGTTCGCGTATCAGAAGCAATTTTAAGGAGCAGGGGTGATAGTGGTTGATTTGTGCGGGCCAGTGAACTCCAGATAAAGAAAACCGCGTGACTTGACGAGTGATCGCGGCCGCAATCTGGATTAGTGTGGAGAAAACGAATAAAAGAAGAAAAATCATTGTTCCAAATAAATGAAGAAATATCACCCGGTAGTAGTGAAGAGTGAGTGTATGGCTGAGGCTTGGAAAAATTGAAAAAAGTGGAGTGCCACGTTGGTCGGTATTGCATAATCGTACACACGAGGAAAAGTAGGGAAAGATTGCACCCGAAGGAGGAAGTGCATGTGAGATAAGTTGGCCGGAAGTATCGTGGACGTAGAGAGCAAAGCAAGACGAGATAGTGCAAGGGGCAAGGAAGCTTTCCAACGGAAACAGGAATCAACGGGAGCAGCGTATTTTTCGCACAGTGGCTGTGCGATGCTTGAAACTGAAGGGACCCGGAAGTGTCGTGTATCACGTTCTAAAAGGTAGCACGATCCTGGAAGAGCTCGCCTCTTCTTCTTCTGATACGATATCGCAGCAGCCGCTTTTCTCAAGCCAGGAGATTGGCCCGGCGCATCTGGTAAATCTTTAAGAGAACTGGTTGCTTCAACGAGCGAGTGCAAGGTCACCCAAGGAAAATAAGCGTGACCGTGCCTACGGGCGACAGGAGAACAGACGGCAGGGAAACGGGCTATTAGATCCACGCTTTCCTGTCAAGTATCATCACCGGTCGGGCGTTGCCGTCAACATTCAAGTTTCGGTTTCCATCGCGCAAAGTGCAATAAAGTTCTCGTCTCAATCGTACAGCAAGCAATACTGACTCAACGTAGGCCACGGTTCCCTTGAATCTCATCCAATATTCAATGTGACTTGCAACATCATTTAAAACCGAACCGTATGAAACCTCGAGGCCGTTCAAGATAAAATTTCCAATAAAAATAAAACCGTTGAATTATTCAATTGAACGACCACAAAAAAGATGCCAGTATCTCTTCCGTTTCTTCATTAACGGGTTCACGGTTTATTTAATCTCTGCGTTTCCAGTGGGAATTTTTAAATAGACGGGAAGCCTGAGGACGAAATGAATCGTAGGAAAGATCGCAGAAAATTTCTTCGTCTCGATCTCTAGTTCCTACTTTACGAGAACGGGAGGGAGACAGAGAAATAAAGAGTAATAGAGAGTGTGTATCTAAAGGAGGGAGAGAGGGAGAGTGAAGAAAATAAAGCGAAGAGTATTCACCAAGGAGCACGATTTCGTACAGAAGTTTTTATTTATACGCGAAGGAAAAAAAAGTGTGTGAACGTTGTCGAACGAGAGCCCATATCACGAGGTAAATATATAACACCACTGAGAATTTTCGTGATATTGACACAACACGTACGACTCGTAGATCTTTAGCTTTCTGGGACACGAGTCTGTTTCGTGAAAATAAGAAAATGTCTTCGGCGACGAGATAATTCATGCAAATCATCTAGGAGTCAGAATCGAGAGAGAATCGAAAAATTTACGAAAAAATAATTCACTCAATAATTATAAACAAACACACTTGTTCTCGAAGAGCACGCAACGAGGTCGCTCGCAAGCTCCACCGACAACGAGGAAATAACTGCAAATGCTACGGACCAGCACAAAGAGAGAAATTACAATAATCTCCTGAATAGTTGGAGGTCATAAAAACTAAGGACCCTGCATCTCGATCCTCGGAGTGTTAGAGTGCAAAAGGAAAGAGACCGAAGAATCGTGTAAATAGATGTAAATAGAATAAGCGAGAAAGCAGATAGTGAGTGAAGGCGAAGAAACAAAGAGAAGGCGAACCTCGACAAATAACAAGAGCGGAAACAGAATTCGCTCCGTTGTGGTGTTGCAACAACCAAACTCCTTTTCAAACAAATGCACTTCCGGTATACGCTTCCTATTTTTATCTCCTTCTCTCGTTACATAATTCAAAAGAGGCGAAGATTCTAGGGGAATCTTTGATCATAGCATAGTAGAGATTTCTATTAAGATTTGTGGAGAATTGAGGCTAGAAATGAAAATTAAATCCCGATTATTATTCGCGTAAGAAAATCCATAGTTGTATCGATAGGCAACTAAAATAAAATTCTTGTAAAAAATAAAAGAAGCCAGAGAGGTAACTCTCGTTTTTTTATTTCCTCGTGATCGTCGTTGAAATTGTTGTAGAATTTTTGAGAGAAAGCACTATCACTACGATCGATTGAGGAAATTAATTATACGTAATAATATAACAATACATAATAAAGCAGCATACAGCAGCAGCAGGTCGGAGCAGTACGGGTAATTAGCTTTTTTAGCCTGGGCGATAATTAATTGTCTTGTGGGCACGTACAGGTTAGCGTACGTTATTCAATCGTGTACAACAGGGTGTTGCAGAAGTACGAGAAGACGAAGAATAGAAAGGGTTTGAGGTTGGGCTTGGATAATTATAATATTCAATAAAAAGAAACAAAACGTCCTCGGAGTAATTTTCTTTTTACACGTCGATAACCGTGGTCTAACAAGTAACACACCGTTTTATCTTCCTCTTCTCGCTTCTTCGTATTTTTCCGATCGGTACCAATAGCGAAATTTAAAAAATTCATAGACTCTTCGATTTATGTACTCTTAGAGACTCGTTATTACGATATTACGAAGCATTACGATTGAAAATCGATCAATCCCACAAATAATAATAATAACGGTAAAAATAATAATTACGCGAATAATATTAACGACAAAAACAACAGATAGCAGCAATTTTCAGCAAGGGTCGAAGTAGCTCAGCTGCAACGGAATACGGAAAAGTAGGACGATTTTCCAAATAACATCGAGCATATAAAAGTCGACTTAGTACAATTCACATAAGAGTGCTGAAACGAAAACAAAAATAAAAGAAACAAGGAACAAGTGACAAAAAGGGGACCAATCTTTGTCCACGATCGCGGAACTGTTGTACCAAACAGCGTCATAGTTGCACATAGAAATAGACAGAAGACAAAAGAGAGCAGAGCAGTTAAAATCTAGCAATAAAAAAAAAAAGTAGTCAGACCAAAAAAATACTCTTGTTCGGTGAACATCTCCCGACCCGTTTTTGCGAAACACGTCATCCTTTCTTCTCCCTTTTGTCACTCTCCAAACGATTGCCCCGAGTGAACGCGATCCTGTGAAGACCTTGTTTATCCTTTACCCGTTATTCCATTCCTGCTGAGGCCTCAACGGTATACCACCATTTAAGACCTTACGCTTTTCGATCCATAACAAGGGGAATAAAAGAAAAAAAGTTTGAGAGAATAATATTGGGAGATCGAGGCCTGGAAAAATCTCATCTAATCTTTCCTGTGCGTTGTGGTAGCAATCCATTCAAGCCCGACCATTTATATCAATTTTCCTTCAGCGTGCTTCTCGTCTCCAGCACCTATCCTGATATTCTAGAGTTCAGCGTATATCTGTATATATGCATTTCCATGTAACATGATATCGTCGCGTCGTATTTGCGAGAAAGCCTCGGAGAAAGCAACATCCACGAGCATTGCCAAAGCGTCTTGAGCGAAGTCAAAGTAGAGAAGAATTGCGCGGTAGAAAAAGGCGGGAAAAGTTGTTCTTCCAGCAAACTCGCCTCACCGTAAAAGGGCATCGAAAAAAAAAGTGTTTCGACTGAGTCGAGTAATGCAGCACAGGACATGATTCTAAAAACGGACGCAGTGGCTCGAATCGATATACGAACGTAGATCGAGCGAAGGACGAAACGCCATTTCAGCCAGAACACTCGGTTGAGTTCTCGGCCACTCGAAGGTTCTTGGAAGAAACAAAAGTTATTATTATTCTCACAAATAATTGCGATACGAAATATAACGCAACAATAATCACAAACGTTGTAAGGAAACTACAAAGAGCAGACAGCCAGGCTTTTACCACCTGGGCGACAAACTAGCGACCAGGAGGAAAAAAAAAGTTTTATATTCGTGACCGATGAACGTGCGATGACGTCATCGTGAATTCGGGCATGTTGCCTAACCTGGCGAACCCGAGATGCTCCGTGACGAACACGAAGGGCCTAGCAAGGTACTCGAGAACAAGGAGCAACGGAATAACATCAATAATCAGCAACGACAACGCAAACAGTACAACGAGCAACATTGGAATTACGAGCACAGCTACCACGACCACCGTCAACATCGCGACCAAATCAACGACGACACATTCCCTCGTCGGATACGCTTCCGTAGTATCTGTACCTTTTTGCCTCCTCTTTCTCGTCCTTGCCACGGGGGCTCGGTGCGAGCAACCTATTTTCACGACGACTTCAATCCCGACGACGCGAACAACCCGTGGCGACTTGGTGACAAGAAGAGATCCGGTACGATAGCACGAGCTCGCGTCGAAGGTGCGAGTCGTGCCGAGCTCAAACGGCGTCATGAACGTCCGCAGAGTCGGTAGTAATCTGGCGTCGACGAGCATCTTCGAAGAGAATATGAGCGATTTGACGACGAGCTTGAATAGGACATCGGCAGCAACACAATTATTCGAGCCAGTCAATAAAAGTATAAACACATCGAGTTTGTACGTGAAATCATCGACTTCGGTATCATCATCGTCAGTGGATACAACATCGACAGTCGCTTCATCATTGTCACGCTTTCTATCGGGTTCTTTGATAACATCTTCGTCATTAGTGCCATTATCATCATCGTCGTTATCGTTATCGTCATCGTCATCCTTCTCATCCGAGAATCCATTCTCCTCGACATCCTCAACGTCTTCACGTTTGACGTACCCCGTGGAAGATGCGACACTCGATCATCATCGTTCTTCGCGTTTGACCCTGCCGTCAATCCCGGAAGCGCCCTCAGGGTCATCCTCGACAGAGACAATCGGTCCTTTCGGTTTCAATAGTGCGGATATTATTAATGCCAGCACGAAAAACGACTGGGTCGTGAACCTTGTCAACAGGGTTAAAGGCTCGGGATTTGAGTCCAGTGATACCAGTTCAAGTACGATAAGCAGCTCCGTAATACGCTCCGAGGAAGTTGAGGCTGCAAACAGTGAGGATAAGGAGAAACCCTCGTTGAATCAGAATTGGGAGGAAGACGAGGGTTTCGCTTCCGGCGACGAAAGTGGCGATGACAGTGAGCCCGACGACGATAATCCACGTTTGAATTCATCGTCGTCAACAAGTCGTAATATCGAAGAAACCAGCGAAGATAAAGTTGACATAGACACTAGCGACAGTAGCCCGGACAATCGACTCTTCGACTCAACGTTAGACGGTGAATTGTTGTTTGGGTTCGTCGACACCATGGAGGAAATTGAGTCAATGCCTTTCAATTCTACGTGGTATAGCGAGAATAGCAGTATGTACAATTGGAACTCCAGCATGTACAATGAGACATATGTAGTTGTAGCCGAGGGTATGTATCCCTCGGGATACAGCCTCCTGCAGATAATTCTCGCTTCGATAGCGGCAACCATACTCATGATTGTCGTTGTGGTCGGTAATATGCTCGTTATCATAGCAATTGCTACGGAAAAGGCACTCAAAAACATTCAAAATTGGTTCATCGCGAGTCTTGCTGTTGCCGATTTCTTTCTTGGTCTTGTTATCATGCCCTTCTCCCTCGCAAATGAGATTATGGGCTATTGGATATTCGGTTATTTGTGGTGCGACATATACTCAGCGATGGATGTTCTACTGTGTACCGCGAGTATTATGAATTTGTGTCTCATAAGTCTCGATCGCTATTGGAGCATAACTCAAGCGATCGAATATTTGAAGAAGAGAACACCTGCGAGAGCGGCCCTTATGATCACTCTGGTCTGGCTTCTCTCCGCGCTTGTGTGCATACCACCACTCCTTGGATGGAAGAGACCACAACCAGCGGAGGAATATCCAAAATGCAGTGTAAGTCTCTAAACATGCTTTTTTCACTTTCTTCTGAACACTCACTATGTTTTTTACAGGATTAAGTACGAACAAAAAATTGAGTTCCATTAAATCGTTGGGCGGTGATTCCTCAATGGAAATTTCTTAGTTTTTCGTCAAGAGCGAGAAAATTTGTTGTAGGGAAAATGATTCATACGCTACGTGTCGAGGGACCATGCAAAATTTCCTCCGGTACGATATTTCTAAACGGCACTACATTGACGAAGTCGTGTTATAGTCCCAAGCCATGTTTATTGAACGAGATTTATTGGAAATACTTCTAGCAATGTTTTTGACCCACTGCTTCTCACTCTTTTCAGATCCATGTGTTCCCTTAAATCGGAAATGGTTCTTTAGCGAAATCGTAAGAGTGTAGAATGGTGGACAAGACATGTTTATACATTTAAAATAATTTTCATCGGAGAACCAATAGACATGAGATGATAAATTGAAAATGCATTTTGCACAAAATCCTTGATGAATTTTGTCAGTGGATTTTCATGCTAAATAATATCGTTCATTCGGCGAACACTCGTGTGCACATGATTCATGCTGACGTGATGATTTTTTTTTTGCTTATTGCTGAGTGTTTGCTCCGCCAGCGAGCTTTAGTTTTTGGCGAGAATAACATAAAAGAAAAATTTAGTTGCATCGTATGTCAAGAGTTTGCGGAAAAGAAAAATAGTCCTGAGGTGTGTGCGATGTACATTTTGAGAGCGTGAACGACCTTCATAGTCGAGGGGTGCTTATCTGAGAGTTTTCATTTCTTTTTTCTCGCGAGAAAGTTCACCTCTAAAATCGAAAACAGTATATTTCCATTAATGGATTACGCTATAAAGCGATGGCTAGCTGACGCTGAAAAATCGCGCTATAGCTCTGATCCATAGCTGATAAAATCGGCGACCGTATTGAAGCGTTTCCACGTGTGCTCATATCGTTGCACACACAAAAAACACAGGTCGTCGATAGCCAAGCAAAATATCTATATTAAAAAAATGATGAAAGCTCTGTGGCTTCCTCGTTATTAGAATGTAGCCTTCATTTATATTACGCACACGCTCGCATAACGTTTCAATACGCTTGGATATAACAGAAACGAGTATTACAGAGAATATATGACGTACCAGATTGCTGTTAGTCTCATTTCGCTGCTGGCCACTTTAAAGGGAAAAAAGATCACGCGCGGCCCGAGAGCATATTTGCTTTTCCTACTTTGTGTGGGGCAGTAATATGTTACATAGCTTTTAGCCCCATTCCACAATGTTCTACGTCTGCTGTCCAAAAGATACATATCTATATCATCGAATGTCTATAACACGATATACCATTTGGCAAAATTTTCAACTCTCGCGTATTTGTGATCTGTCCGCTTTAGATTCCGTGCAAATTTGGCCACACATTCAATATACAAATACTGAATTATTCTATTACATCGATTCATTCGATATATCGATCTAGTGGGGAATGGTAATCGATTTTAAATTAAAGATTATGGGCAAATCACCATTGTCAAAGCCAAAGTTCGCTTTGAGAAATATTCGCCATATACAGGCTCTTGCATCGCTTTAGATCGGATCTATTTTTGATATAATTATGCAACTCGGGAATCATGGGAATTTCGTATTTAATGTTAAGCTCTAGTCGATCAGACTCAATTTGATTTTTGTTCAATGTGAACAGCTTTTCGTCAAGCTGCCACTTTTATCGATTAAATACTAGAGAGTATTTGCAGGGAAAATTAAAATACATATTGACTCTGATGAACAGTCGATTGTTTGGACCCATTGAGCGCTTGACTCGAACCTTTGAACGAATTGCCAATTTTGACAAAAATTACACCCATTTACACGTTCGGTTGAACTTTCGAAAGAATCCAACAAAATCTCATCGATCGAACATCGCTTCGAGCTTCACATACAAGTAATCGTTATTGAAAGTGTACATTCGTATTTATCGCGTTAACTGAATTCTTAATACGAGAAGTGTAACGAATCGTTTAGCCTGGAATTCAAGAAAAGTTGGATCATGGGTAAAATAGAAAACTTTGTACGCTAAACTACTAATGGAAAGCATTTGCACTTAGCCTTGACCCGATTTACTTCTTTGGACTAGATAAGTTTGTTCTTATAAAGGGTGCAACTTGTACGAAGTAAATGAAAAGGTTGACAATGAGGATTATCATCCGAGTTGATTACCCGTTTTAAGTGACACCCCACCCTGTTGCCGGAGTCATGGTAACAATTGAGCTGCACGAAGTAATTGAATTATTTAAGCAGGTTTGTGTAAGCAATGCCTCTCCCTTATTATTATCCCTTGTCACAGGTTTCTCCGCTTCTTCAGCTCGTTCGTGCTATAACATACATGAAGACCGTGGCGGTTAAAAGGGGATTGCCAACCCTTCTTTTCTCTCTTGACCCTTGTGTCGACACTTGACTGAGCCTAAGAGCCCTGTAACACGGAGGCTCAAACTTCTCTCGCACTGAAACTTTCACCCAACCAATTTTTGGAATGAAATTTTTCTTTTACTCTTTCGTACCCTAATACGTGATACACAACTCTCATTTAATAACCTTTTCAAGTGTCACATTGCAAGGGTGTCTATGTGTGTCATGGAGAGCGAAAATACAACCGCGCTACTTTTCCACTTACCAAGGACAAGAGCCTTCTAAGAGTTCCCCCATTTAGCAACAGTATGGCGTAGTCTCGATGTAAAATTAACTCAACAAAAATGATTTTTTAACGAAACGAACTACGACAAAAAAAAGTTACGGTTTCGGAAATCTAAAAAAAAAATAATAATTTATGAAAAAATTTGTGGTTCAATTATTTTTTAATGTAATTGGAATATTTTTCTGTAGGCACATAAAATTTTAGAATTCATGCCAGTGGTTCGAGTGATTTTTAAATATTACCCACGAATTTTGTACGCAAGTCGCGATAATTCTACACGAATTTCTGCATATCATTTTTTTCCCATGTAGCGCGTTAGCGTTGGATCTCAAGAGAGAGGTAAACATTCCTCGCGGGAAATAATTACCTGCTCCGTGGAAGAAGCACAGAATGATATTCGGAAGGTCGCGAAATAAATCTCTTCATAAATAATTTATATCGTGTTCTGTGATTTTTCATTAAATCGCCAGGCCCAGTGGTGTGGAAAGAAATACTTTTGTAATAGCGAAAACTCATTCTCCCACGTTGCTGGTAAAACTCCATCCGCCAGGTTGTGTCTCCATTCGTTTTTCTTCTCGTTCTGGGTTCTCGTATATTTCGTTTCACTTAGAAAATGCTTGCCACAGTGATGTGTAGAAGCTTCGTAGCGAAAAATGACAATCTCATTCCAAAATTCACTCTTTCTCCTATTATCTCGGCTCACGAAACACGGCACTATGCTTTTGTGATTACCCTGCCCTCTCGTTCTCTTTTCTCTTCGGTTCGAGACAGAAGTGTCATTATCGCAGGTGCAGCACGTAACTTTTCCAGGCACGCACTGTCGCTGCCTCCGTATTTACATCATATTTTCTTGTTTCATGAAATATTTTCCACGTCGATCTCAGGATATTTGATCTTTGAAAAAAAAAAAAAACATCGAACATTCACTTTGGAAATTTGGAAAACTCGCTCTGAATCCGACGACTGGAATATTCCGATTCGGATCGTTTGGTAGAATCGAATCCAGCCAATTCGTTCGTTGACGTCATATTTGTTTGATATTTTCGCATGAAGAGTTTGAATTAGCATTTACATCCCTTCGCACAGCCAGCGAGAAGAGCCAATGAAAAGAGAAAAAAGTGAATACTTTTGAAAAATGACGTTCAAGTATTCCCATGTGGTGACGAATGAACTGTCGATGAAACGTACGCTGTAGTTCGTGCACGACGACGTTCGTACATACATTAATACAAATCCTCCCTGAAGTTTTTTCTCACAGTCATTCCTCGACATACTCTCCAGAAATTTCGTGCAATACGTAGCTATCGTTCGACTGCATTGAAACGAATTTAACCAGAGCGATCGGGGACGAGATATATTTTGAATATGTGTCAACGACAGTACATGAGCGAGAAGTACTGTGACGATGTGGAGTTTTTCTCGACGCTTTTTCTTAGGCAGATAAATATGACATGTGAAAAACGTGCACATAGAATATTATAAAGTTTCGCACTGTTTCCTATGCTTCGATTGTATACGTTGACGTTTGTGTACGTCCAAATGTACAGTAAGTTTTGTACTAGATAAACACATTACGCAGTTTCCTGGGAAGCGAATTCCGCACCCTCCTAATCCGAAACGTCAAAAGTGACTTTTCAACGAGTGACAATCCCATTTCGTGATTTCTTCGATCAAGTGAGACGCACAACTCGTTTCGCTTCATCTCCCAATCTACTGTCTTTCCCTCTTTATATTTGTTCCTCGTGACACCCTCCCACGTTATTTCTCACCGAGGACGAGATCTCAGGGTTGATTTAAGGATCGAGTATATATAGTCCCTCGGACCACGTTCCAGAACTGTCATCTTTCGTCTAACCACCGCATTATTATTGACGTCAACACAATAATCCTAGCAATAAAATTGCAGATGGGATGAAATTGGGGCAGAATATTATATATACGATCGCCATGTTGAATCCATTCGATTTACTATTCATTTAGTAGAAACCTTGTTCTCTCTGGTCTCTGCTTATTACAAATGGCAATCCTTTATTTAATTGTATTTGTATTCAAATTGGTTTATTAATTGATAAAATAATTATTTGCAATATGCATGGATGGCCAAGATTAAACGTGTAATGGGGGCGTGATACATCATTCCGAATAAGCTGCATGCGTGGATCGGATAAAATATAATATTGATCATCGATTCCTTTTGTCGGAATCGGTACAATGTTGTTCTGATTTTATTCCATATTCTACGGTATGCTCGGTAAATGTCGATACGCATACAAAGGTATCGGAAAACACAAAGGGCCTGCGAATCTAAAGCTGATTCTTTTGGTACTGCGCCATCGATCCTCTTTTCGCTCTCGCTCTTTTTCGTTTTCACTCGCCAGCATGAACTGAAATTCCAAGTTTTCGGCGAGGCGTCAACCTGCCGCCGCGCCGACGACAAAGATCGACAACTCTATTTGATGGGACGAATGTAGTAGAACGACGACGATACTCCGTGGGAGTCAACCTCGATTTTCTTACACGCGATGTTCGTCTTTCTCTCACTCTAGCTCGTCTGCCATTTATCGCAGTCCATGATTTTTATTATATACGTCGCAGTTCTTCGGATTTTAAACCATGTCATATTCCCAGATACTTTGAGGAGTTATCGCATGTTTGATCTTTGCACGCGAACCAACAGTAAATTAAATCGATGTTCTGTGAAGGTGTTAATGTTTCGAAATTTTTCTGTTCCATTTGTAAAAACTGAGCAGCTTTTACAGAAGGAAAAAAAAAAAACGTGCTGAGAAGCATGGAGGAGGTTGAAATGAGCCGTTAACCCAGAAATTGTTCAGTGATGGAAGGGCCACGAAAGACAATTAAACATGTAACAAAGTTTGAGCGTTGTGTCTGGTAGATCGAAAGGAGAATGGAGTATGGGAGAGAGGAGAACAAGAGAATGGAGAGGCGAAGAGTCGAGGGGATATCACATACAGGATATCGTATATAGACTATCGGGTACGTATACCCAATATCCTTGTTAGTTTGAGCATAGTCTAGGATCTCTTGTCTTGGCTGACTCTCATCGAAGCGATAATACCTCTCGCGCTTTGCCTCCGTGCAAACTTAGCTATGAGCTTTCGCGACCGTCCTGCGCTCTTTCTCTTCTTCGCTTCCTCACTCACTCACTCATTCTTTCTTCTTTCTCTCTTCTTAGCATGCTGACTAGTTCGTTCGTTATAGTTTGTTGGTTCGCTCGT
Organism: Hyposoter dolosus; assembly: GCA_963921915.1. NCBI lineage: Eukaryota > Metazoa > Arthropoda > Insecta > Hymenoptera > Ichneumonidae > Hyposoter > Hyposoter dolosus. The sequence continues at coordinate 20,292,876 of OY998130.1, read as the reverse complement.
TCGCTAAATCGTTAGATCGCTCTACTGCAGACTATCGCGTATATACACCGCGTGGCTGGAGTCGATTGGATAATTACTTTGAGCGACGGCCTTAATCTAGATAGCAGAGCTGGGGCGCGCGTTCGAAGGGGATGAAAAGTGACGGGGTGCGCTACGTTTTGCCCTGGTGCTCACGTTTATAATGCTACTGCCATCTCCTTACCGATGGCTCGGGATTCTAGCACCTCTCTCTCCCTTTCCTCTTCCTCTCTCGTTTTATCATCAACAGCATTCCATATCAATCGCTCCGTCGACATCAACGTCAACGCGCCATCACCGCCGTATCAAGTCTCCTTTGCCCCCTCACCGTGAAAATGTCTTTCGATAATTTAGTTTAACCACGAGAGCGATGATAGACACGGGCAACGAACTAAGACTTGATGGAGTAAGCTCGTCACATCTTTGTGCATTCTTATACGTTTCTCTCGCGCTTCACTGACGTCCTGACTCGATTTTCTCCGAATATTATCTGCATTCATCCACGCTCCACTCCATCCTACCTTTTCTTATGCTGAGCGAGGCAGAGAAAATGAGAGCGATGTGCTGACATATAATTCTAGTTTGGATCTCGAGTTTTCGAATTTACCAAATTTATGCAAATCGACTGAATTATTTATACGATAAGGAAACTGTTGGGAAAGGAATTCACACTAAATATGGACTCATTTATTATGGATATGCATCTCGAATCCTTCAGGATTACGCAATCGGAAAAAAAAACAAGAATTATCACATTTGAATGCAATTTACACACATGAGTTGCCTGCTATGCTTAAACTTTCAATTCAAATATTAATTCCGAATTTTGCCGATAACGGAGTCACCTTGAAAGTTCTGCGTCCGTTTCCATACATCGAGATTGGGAAACGTCAGTGAATGGACAAAATCGTCAGAAAATTAATACTGGACTGCCGAGTTGCCAGTATAGTTGGCGAGTACGAAAACGAAAAATCGAATTGTTATTCATTTTCATAAAATTCCATTTCCGTAGAAGGATATTTCGTAGAAGGATATTTCAATTTTGAAGCTTTGAAATTCCATCAATGGTTCCGATTTTCCCCACTGAATTATAGAGATTTAAATTTTTATCGATAATATACGATTTTTGATTATTTTTTGAAACTAACTCGTTCCTTCTGTTCTCCAGCTCCATTCTATCCGCTGGTCGATTTACCCTATCACGTCTGAATGACAGTGGATCTCCTTAATCTTCTGAACATGATGTTGAACCCTTCCCCCAAGAGTTGGTTAAATTTGCAACGGGATACTGATGAAATTGTGAAAAATTTCAATTGTTTTATGAGGGTATTTTGATGGTAGAAATGATATAACTCACACGCAGCCATGTAGGCTCCTATAAATCTCATTCAAAGTGTTGCGAAGTATATTGGGGTGTCAGTTTGCTGCCAGGAAGCCCATACTCGCTGGAATCAACTAGCCTAGATATATAGCACATACAGCGCTTCATATTGGCAGTCACACCCTCGGCCTCGAAGAATATCGATTTCGTAGTAACTTGAGGAGGATGACTCTCCCCTATGGTGTTTCTTGGTCAGCACGTCCGGGTTATCACCGCCAGAAGTGCGACGATCTGTTTCTTACCCTCATCGGGATATTGGTTTGAGAAAAGGAGTCAACCAGTTGAAATATATCCTTGAAAATCTGGCACGGTTCAACCTACAAAGTGAAAACACCAAAGTGTTATAACTAGAACTGAAATTCTCTAGAACCCTTGGCAATATCTCTTTTGGCTCTACGAGCGAATAACATATGTTAAATTTACGTGTTTTCTACTTGTGCGTTCATTTTTATATCTTCCCTAGTTTCGGTGCATATTTCAAATCGCCTGAATACTCCAAGACTTTCGTTTCATTTTTCTGTTGTTCCGAGCTTCCTGGAACCGAAAGCTTCTTCTCCATTGATGTTTCGGCCACAACATCCCAGATTCCGTTCCAGCAAAAAATGTTCCCCGACGACCTTACGTTTGAATGTTATATAAAAAACATCGTAATCAATTTGCCGTCTATCCATGACCCATATATGGAGTATCCGTATCGCTGCTGGAGATAAGGGAAGAGAAACGAATGAAAACTGCGACTCACTGATTTGATCAATAAATCAATTGCATCAATGAACATTCACAGCAGCTGGAAACTTCGTACAGTATTTTTATTTTTCATTCCTGTTCCTCAATATCCTTCCATTAGTCCATGACGCGCATTTATGTACACGAGCGTACATGTGAGTTGTGAATGGCAATCGCACTGTAGTTGAAAAACTTTATTCAATCATTTAATTTATGCTCTGCTCCCGTTGTTTTGCGAATGCGAACATTCCCTTTTCGTTTAGGCTGCTCTTTTCGACGGTTTTCGTAGTCAATCGCGATCACGATAATAAATAATTGGCAAAAAAAAAAATACTGCTGCAGATCCCGTGGAAGAAAACACGATGAACTTTTGTATAGAAATTACTATCACCCTCATTAAAAATTTTCCACGAAGCCAATTACGACAACGCAGACAACCTTTGGAGATCGTAGCCAAACCGACGGTATGTAATTGAGTTCATTTTCTTGCCAAATACAAAGAGCATCATTTTTACGGCTCATTCAGAGGATAGTTGGGTTCTCACTGCCATTACTGACGCATTGCAATCGCTTTTATAACGTTGGCGTGCTATTAGTTTGCCGCGCAGCAAGATGATCTTGTGCTTGTGTGAAGGACGATAGATTCGCCAGTAGTGAGACTCTTCAATAGTCAGACTATATAGCCAAGCTTCCAGTGGCATCGGGGCTACACAACCGTGCTCGAACAACGGCGTGCCTTTGTGGGCTCGCTCGAAAGGCTGAGAGATGACTAAGACTGCGAGAGACAGAGAGAGAGAGAGAGAGAGAGAGAGAGAGAGAGAGAGAGAGAGAGAGAGAGAGAGAGAGAGAGAGAGGGAGGGAGGGAGGGATGGAGTAAGTGGAAAGGACGAGGAGGGGGAGGGAAGAAAAAGCTAGAAAAGAGACTTTGTCGTACTATTCAAGCTGACCTGTCCGAGACGTGGGTTTATGATAAAGCCCGAAAGGATCAGGCGCGTAATAGTGAACAGAGAGAATCGAAAGTGGTCCAGTGGTGTGCAATGTGTAGTGCGAGGGAGGGAGGTGGTGGTGGTGGTTGGTCGGAAGTGGTATGGCGACAGGTCCCAAGAGAAAAAGAACGTGAGAAGACAAGAATAGAATGAACGTAAAGGGACAAGGAAAGAAGCATAAGAGAGAAAGGGTGAGAGGAAAAGAGGGTGAAAAGGTGAGGGAGAGAAAAGGGAGAGGGTAAATTGGAAGCAGCAAACTTGGCTGGGTTCACAGCCGCAGAGCCTTCTAGGACAGACAACGAGGGCAATGAATTAGCTGGACTGAAGAGAAGCAGACCAGGTAATCCGCCTCGTGCCCTCTTTTTATCCTCCTCCCTGATCCCACGTCTCTTCATGTACCATTCCCTTTCGTCCTTATCCTAGCTCTTCCGATCGTCTTTTTTCTCCTCGTCTTCTCCCTTTTTTTCTGCGGTTTTTTTAACCAAAGACTTTTCCAACGTTTACCCATCGTGTCTCCGCCCACCAAAGCCACGGACGGCCACGTTATACACGTCTCGTATCTTATGGTGCAACGAGACTAGACGTTACAGGGTCACAATAAGAAAAACCCTCGAGGACATACTCGTCTGATCTATTTATACTTCTAGAACGTCGAACCCCCTTATCTTTTGAATCTGCTACAGCTAAATCTCGTCTATCAGCTATTTCTTTCGACACAATGTACGACACCATAGACCGCTCACGTTTGAATTTCAAAATGACCTTTTTTCTTACTTTACTTCATGGTTTCCGCTCGTTTTTCTTCCGAAACTCGATCTCGCGAGGCTTGCTTTTTGACCTCAAAATACCCAGGCAGGCCCGAGCTTCCAGTCGTATCATCATGGAATCTCACATGGAACAGCACCCCATTGACATATCAAAGGAACTTTTTTTTTTTAATATTATTTGTCACCGTTTATTCACAAATAATTTTTTGAAAAACTGCTGCCGTGCTCGATCATCTCTTTCAATGAAACTCCGAAGTGTACTTTGGAGCCACATAAAATTTATCAAATCTTTGAGCTCGACGCCTCGTGTCAACCCTTTTTACGTATCCTTCTTCCTTTTTCATTTCGGCCCATGTAGTTTTGTCCCTCGACATTACTTTTCCTTAGCCCTCGTAAAAAAATCATGACATTCCGGCCTTGGGAAAGTCCTTCCTTATTCGTCCGAGAATAATACAATTTCGAAGACAGGTTTTTTGTTTCATGTCCAGCACCCTTACGCCCAACGATTCTGCGTAAAAATGCAATTCTAACCCTCCAGATTTTTTCTAATTTCGCGTAGGAGGGATGAAAGCAAAAAGTTATTACATATTCTCACCACCGGTGTCAGCATAAAAATGTCAAATACTTCTTGGAAATAAAAAAAAAGCTTCTCCATATCCCCTTCATGCATGAAGAGCAAAAAAAAATTTATAAAGTTTATTCCCCATAGACAACGGATTGACCTGAAACATGGGCGGAAAATGGTTTTACCATCCTTCGGATATGGAGCGTCAGGGGCTTTGATGACCAACCCCGAGTTTGACCTTTTCGACAGAGTGTTTTCTTCATAATTCGGAAATGTAACAGCCATGTTCTCGCTTCGTCACTTGGATTGATCGCCTTCCAATATTTCAATAGAAAATTATTACACAAATTCGATATCTAAAAAAAAAACGAAAGTTATGATATTTAATTGAATTACCCGTAGTTGAATTCGTAATACAAAAAATATATTCCCTGGTGCCTTAAAAAAAATTTAATTTACGTTGATTCTTTCATTAGTTCGATTCGATGATGCAGAGAGTTTTTCTGGATTTTTTAATTCCCCACTTCGACGATCATTTAAAAACCTGACTGAACACCATTCAATAATTTTTTCGAGAATAAGAAAATCGCTTGAAACTTTTTACGCATGGGAGTTTTATGAGTGACAACGATTTGTCAGTTTTATAGTTCATTTTCAAATCGGTCTCTTCCGGAATGTGTTGACCTCACTCGAGGCTGCTTATGCACAGAGATCGCGTTGATATTTTGGCTGTAAAGTACGATACGCTTCGTAATGATTTTAATTCCTGCTAACGATCTATCATATTTTGAAACGTCGCAGGTGGACATTTTGTTCGTGATCAATTGGCCAGGATTGTAATGAGTATCGAAATACCCCAGGACTTGTGGCATTTGTTTGGTTAATGTGATTAATGAAAGGGCATGGGTTATTATTAATCTCTGTTGTTCGATACAGAGACTATTAATCAGTAAATAAATCGAATATCATAATTCATAAGTTTATTGCATTAATGATTTTCATTTTAATTTAGTGTGAGCTGATTTTTTATAAAGACGACGTTTGCTTGGGAACAACAACGTAAATAATGTGAACAAATCGTTGATATGGTTTCGAGATTATTATGGAAACCATATCAGCCGAAGTTCTCACACAACTGTAAAAATCATAACCCACGAACCAATATCTCGCTGAAAGCTATAACAATATTAGAAGAGCATTTTTTTAAGGATATTGAGCCAGGATCGACATTCCCAAAAGTTAATGCTCGCTGGAAACAGCGGCATCATATGGTACGATCCCGTTGGTTGACTTTTATCAAACTTTTCAGACGTGCAATTCACACACAGACACGATCATCCACATACTTATGGGTTAAACATCTTCGGCAACAAAACGTAAGCGTATTATTTCGCTTTTTGTTTTTGCACAAAATGAACTTTTTTCATACTTTTTTCGATTTTTTTTGGAGTCCACCTTCTGTTCTTTTTGAAACTTGACACAAACTTTGTTGGATACTTCAAGAAACCATTCTTATAGCGTCATTCGATACTGTTGAGATGTGGCAGATAATTCCATAAGACAATATTGCTAATCGATTAATCAATAATTCCCGAATCATCTTCCTGAATGTCATCTATTTCTGTCTATTTGTCTTCTGTCTATTTCTGTCTATCTCGTCTATTTGTACATTTCGTTGCTGGAAAAGTTTCATCGAGGTCTCTCTATTTTTACTCAAAGAGGCAAAATATCCTTGAGGCGTCAGACAAAATTATATTCTTGCGCGTTCAAGTCCGTAAATTTTGTTTCTTGTCAAATTACTAATTGAAAGACTTATTTTCATAATACTTGGAAGAAATTTTGGCCAAGAACGTCAAGCATTTGTGCTGTACCGTAAAATCCTGGATTAATATGAAAGGCTTCTTTTGAGAAGACTTGGTTTTTCTATAAGAAACAAAGTTCGACCCTTTGTTGTTCGAAGGAAATCTAGTACTTGGAGAAACTTAAATTCTCGTGACGAACAGGAGACTGACAATGAGTAGTGTCGCTTCTCTCTCTCTCTCTCTCTCTCTCTCTCTCTCTCTCTCTCTCTCTCTATCTCTCTCTCTCTCTCTCTCTCTCTCTCTCTCTCTCTCTCTCTCTCTGCGTTCACAACTTTCCTACCTGCCCACCTTCTCATGGTGAACCTTTAAACTTATAGTCGAGTTTTCTCACCTTGTGATAAACTTTGGCCAGAGCCTTGTAAAGAAATTTGAAACTTGGGTTACTGAGCATGTCGCGGCAGGTGCGTCCGAGGGTTGACCAATCGAAGGCTTTCCCAGAATTGATTAACGTTTCAATTAAAAAAGTTTTTCTTGTCGGTGTTGCCGGTGTGCGCTCCCTACACTATGCATTAGGGAGATCCGATTTCCACCGGACTAACTCTAGAGGAAAGAACACGTGGGTCTGGCTGAAAGTTCTCCTACACGGTGAGCTTGCAATTTTGCTGACTGCATTATAAATTGGTATTACATACTGGAAGACGAAAAAAAGAGGACGAGAGGGGGGGAGGAAGAGGTAGGAAGAATTTGAACTCTGTATAAGAAACAAAAAATATAGAATTCAAGTACATCGAACATCAATTTTTTTTAGCCCGGAGTCTTTTGCCAAATTGGCTCGAAAATTCGGTACAACTTTTCCTTAACTCGTTCCTGCGCAATACCTTAAAGTTCCTAGTTTAATATACTCTAACCTGGTAAAAAAACGTACGAGACAGTTTCCAGTGGCAAGTTATTAATGCAATGAAAGCCATAATGGCTTTTTCTTTTATCATGCAATTGTTTGACCCTTAATACCCACTGAATTTATTTTCCCTCACCGAGAAATGATTTTCAAAACTCCACGAATGTTACAAAAAATTCCGATGAGAACGATAATGTATAGAAATAAAGGAATCACCTCAATATTACTGAATACTTTTGAAGAATATTCCAGAAGCATCGATTGCTACGACATTGACGATTTTTTTTTCTGAGTTTACCAAACGATTTCGTTTACAGGGTTGGCGCCTCGTTTCCACGAAGCCGAAGGCTCTAAATTTGCCATAAAGATGAGCTTCGAAAGTTCGAGGTTTTATGATAAGCGAGTACTTATAAAATAATAGTGGCACTAAAAAGTAAATTTATTATCTCTAAAGAGCATGTAATTTATTTCAAATAATATAATTTATAATTTATTATCTCTAAAGAGCTATCATATATCGAACTACCGAAAAGTCAGGCTTTAAACTCTGACGAATAGAAAAACGGAAACAGCAGCAGGTTTCGTAATTTTCGTGGGAATGTTTTTTATCCCCCTGTTGCCTCTTTCTCCATGTTTTTCAGCTTTCGTGATTTTCTATGCTCCCGCAACTTTGGTATAAATACATCCTTAATTGCATAATTTGGGTTAGATAAAACGATGCTAGTGGAGAGAGGCTTGAATTATATAAGGGTTGGGCTGCCACTGCTGCTTCGGCTGATGGTTGCTCGACCATGTCTTTCCTGAAGAGGTATACGAAACCTCACACACACACACACACACACACACACACACACACACACACACACGCACACACTTGTACATAGATATACAGTGGAAAGTTCTCGCTTTTCTTGTCCGATACCCTGCTGGTATGCGGTTTGCATCTCGTCTCGAGCCATGAATAAATAAGGTTCATCCAAGAGAAAGGAAGATTCGGTTGACCTGCACCCAATCGGTGATCTAGATAATGAGTTCGTGCAAATTCGGGCGACTCTTCTGTTTTTATCTTTATTGTAACTCCTGTTGCTGCTACGGAAATAACTTTAAGGGCACTTGGAAAATGTACCCGTGCTCATTCCAGCTGATCCGATCTTTACGGTATTCTGTGGGGAACGACGAGCATATCTAAGAATTAATTTCAGCGAATAAAAAATTTCCACGACTGCGATCTAGATAGAGCTTTTTGGTGATTGTTCCAAAGGCGTATTCCACGTAATTCGATGGGCGCCGTATCGTGTAAAATCTACGAGATCCAATGGGTAAACGGTCACCGAACCGAGCATTGCCCTCCCCCGGAGCTGCTTAACTTCCACAATCGTCAGAACTGCACACTGCACTCATCACAGTCGATTAATCTATGTGAATGTGTGTCGTGTACAAAGCTCAGGATACGCGTCGATCGTAATGTAAAAAGTGAATTCTGTGCTGGCGCATATGGCCGAGCGGCTACATGAGCCGACGGAACGCGCAACTCCCGCTTTATTAAAAATTTTAAACAAAAGGCATTCAACTCAACGGCAGCCATTCAATACTTACACTTATATAATAGCAAGATCTCTTCGTTATTAGTTTCTGTTCGTGAGCAATATACACTCACACGAACAACATAAGAATTCGTGTACTACTGCAGAATCCTGCAAGCCCAGTGAACGGACATCTACTCGCTTCCGATGTATCCCTTAACGATGAAATTCTACGTAATAACGTCAAGCACGTATATAAACAAAAAGAGCTGCAAATGAAACTATCGGAGCTACAAAATGTTACGGAAAAGAATGCTTTAGAGAGAATATTTGGAACTCATTGATTCTTTGATTAGCAATAGATAATGAAAAAAGAAGGATGAAGGTTTCTCGAAAAGATCGATCAGGCTGTTTGGACAATTTATCCGAACCCGACTTTGCAAATTGATTTCAATAACTGTTACCATAACAAAGACGGAATAAAACATGTTGGTACGTTGTATTTGATTATCGGAGTAAATTCAGCCGTAAAAAATAGTTCGTAGGTGAAATTGATTGGGAAATCGATGCATTGGGATGAGCGCGGAATCGATGAGTTCGTTAAGTAAAAAATAAACGTTCTAAAAACTGTCCATCTCTGGAGCCAGGATCGTTTAAAAGGTTTTCGTCGGATCTATGCATTCGATATATACGACGCAGCGGAATGGTTAAAAATAAAAGCTTCAATCCTCTCGCAATTGCGATTGAAACCTTTGCCTTTTTTTCCCTCTAAAAGAGGCTAATTGATTATATTTTTTTCATATCCCGAGAGTAACTTTGGGCTTGCATCAAATGGCATTTCCACGTCAAATTTTTCCACGTAATATACGACCAAACGGTGAAAAGTTTTTTTTACGATGGCACATATTTCGCCGAAAATAAGCTTCGAGTACCGAATTTCCATTGGGTCGATTCTTTACTTACATTCACGTACACACACCCAACGCATTGAGCACACATAGACAACATATGTGGGAGACATTTCTTAGTTCTTTCCCGGTTTGTATTTCCATAGCTGCTGCTAGTATGGCACAAACATGTACATACATGTGTGTCCGTGTACGTTTTTACGTGTGTGTGTATCCGTTGATATCTGTATATATATCGCAGTGCTCTAAATTATTGCCAGCAGCAACTCTTTTTTCCATACTGCCCAGCATCCCTTGCTCCACCACCAGCATCAACCTCATGGGCGGCATCTGTTCGTCCCACCTGCCATTTCCACCCGCTTTTCTTCTCTCTCTCTCTCTCTCTCTCTCTCTCTCTCTCTCTCTCTCTCTCTCTCTCTCTCTCTCTCTCTCTCTCGCCCTCTCTCTCTCTCGCTCACACACACTTTTTTCGTATCCTGACCAATGCTTGCACCGACCGTTCCTAGTGCAACTCCACAGGATTATTCTGTTCGTTCGAACGAAGCCCGAATGATAAACGCACCGGCAGTCGCAATGCCGGTCCTATATGTTTTTTTTCTCTTTCTTTCTGTTCAGCAGTATCGGAACATCAACAGCAGTGCTCTTTTACAAAAGGGACGGTTCCTTTTACAAAGAGAACCGTCGAAAGCGCTCAGATTCTTCTGATTTTAATTACAAAGGTGCTGATCAAATTTAATCACTGGCCCTTCAGTTTGCACACGTTGAGATGTTTTTCACTCTGATGGTTTCATGATTTATTTATATTGTTACAGCGCACATTGACTGTGCTAACGAAACAAGTCTCTCGATGATTTATGTTACGATTTAGAACTTAATGACGTCACATTTGCTTTCGCATACTCAACATTCATTTTCCTCATTAATTTAGGATCCATCATTCATTCGACTCTCATAATATTGGCCACTCGCTTTGCTCAGAGAATTTTTTAATTTATGAATTCGCAATATTTTTCACTTAGTGCACAATTATAATTCTGGACACAGTATTTTCAAACGGTGACGTTTTTTCATATATTGCTCTTCATAGGAAACGATTTGTACTTTGTACTCCAAGTTTACCATGGAATTGGGTCAAATATTTCATTAAAATAATCTTCACAATTCATTCGGGCGAATTCCTACGTGGCTACGAGAAAAAATTTGTTACTTTTCTTATCTTTGGTGTTCTTTAGTAATTAGTGTTTCGTTAGGCATATAAAAATTCAAAAGAGTATTATTAGAGGGAAGACATAAAGTACGAATCCATGAACATTATGAACAGAGGAAAAAAGAGAAAGAACGATGATAGAGAATCACAACGACGTGTCTCTCTCGGTCTTTCTCTCTCTCTCTCTCTTTTGCTCTCTCCCGTACCTCTGCGTCTTCGATGCTACGCTTTGTAACTCAGCACGCTCCAAATAGCGCATTTTCTGTCCCTTCGGAGCTCGAGGCTGTTTTACTCTGGCAGCCTCACGGGTGACGATAATGAAATTCTTCAAAGGCTCGCTTCGGTTGGAGTCGCTCTTTTTACACATTCGTTTTCGCGGACTTCCCTTCCCATCGAGCCAGTCGTACCGGCCAGAATTGAACAGTCCTCGCGTTACGATAGGAAACAGACTTTAACCAACGTGATAAAAGGATTATAAATTATTGACTAAACCATCAGTGGCAGAGGCTGCGAATTTGAATAAAATAATTGAACCTAACGCAACGGTATTTGAGGAAGTGCCATTTAAATGAGAAATACTGTTATGAACGAAAATCCGTATGGACTTTTGCGAGGAACCTAGAATTCCAGTGACAGAAACTTCGCAGGCTCGATGTTTGTCGTTTGAGAAATGTGTTTTCCTCGAACCTAGGATGTATCGTACTCGTATGAGAAAACTTCTGAGGCCTCCTTAAAAATGGCAAAACAAAAATGCAGGATATTATTTTTCGACGTTCTCCCATTATTTTTTTAAAATTAAAATTACTTCGCGGAGAGTTATGATGATTGGGTGAGTTTCGAAAAATGCGATTCCATGGATACGTCACTTGAGAACCATTCGCGTATACTACAAAATGTTTTCTTTCGATTATCGACGTTTGCGAAATATACAAGCGAAAGACCGTAAGCGAGAGTACCTCGACTGTAGTGCCCTCTAGCATCCCTGAGATAACATCTAAACGAGAACCACGGGAGCTGCCACTGCCGGCCAACAGCAAGATGTGAAAAAAAAAAAAATATTTATGTTCAGTGAATCCAGGAAAACGATAGACGTTTTTTCCCCCAATTCGAAAGTGCTCTCAATAATTGCACGCTCCTCATAATTGGCACAGAAAATATAACGCGATGGTGACCATATTTTATAATAACGTACCCTCACATTTCGAGTCAACAAAACGCTGTTGAGTAAATTTTTATTTGCAAGTATCTCTAGTAAAAATTTGAAGAATTCAACTTTCCCCACAACATACGAGAGCCTTCCATAAATTCTGCAATATTTTCATAACGCTCCGACCGATATCGTCGGTTCCAAAACCGTCGGTTCAATCGAACTCGGAAATCTATAAATAGAGAACATGCTCCACCTTATAATCAGGAAGTGAATTTCAAGAAGTAGCCAGAACGTCACGATCAAAAAAGTTATTCGCAAAAAGAAAATGCTGTTTTTATAATTCCATGTATTTCCAATAATACCACTGCAGGAATCAAGAGCAATAATAAAACGCATGCACCTACTCATTTTTTTTCGTTCGTTAGCGCTCGACACAGAAAGCGACATGCTCACAAATAGATATGACGATGTTGATATAGGCACGAGAATTCGTTATTAGAGCAGCTGGGTAAAAGACACACGTGGCAATAACGCTCTGCAACGTAGTCACGCTGCAACTATATATCTGTATGTCCGTCCACTAAGTATAGATTGAAGCTTTCGTCGTTCGAGAGCTTTGCCCAAAGCTTTCGAGCCGTAATAGATCGGTATACGTACAGCTTTCGATAAATTCCGAGAAGGACCTAAATTCTGTGAGATTTTCGAAGATTTTTAATGGGGTTTTTCGAAACATAGATTTCGACCACCCATTTTTTTTTTATTAAAAGAATTAAATTTTTTTCGTTCAAATTTTTTGTTGGGCCCCAAAAGCTCGTTGGATTATGCAGCTGGGCCATCATTGGTAAGTGACTCTGTAGCAGGTTATCATTTGTGCAATTCGAAACTTTGAGATCACCTGGAACCAATGGAAAGTACAGCTATGGATAAATGTGTGTACTCGATCGCAGGATCGTTGTGTACAATATGCTCGATTTATTCTCGTATTGCGTATACACGTTTTCGTCATATATTTGTGCATCGTTTTCTGTCCATGTGCCAGTCTACGCTTGTACGTATGACACACGTTCCATGTGATTCATTCGATTCGGGTTGTTCTTCGTGTATATGGAAGTTCGTGTACATATTTTATAGCATAGAAGGACGAACCCACACACCTGTACAAATTTTCTACAAGCGAGTTTCTATAAATGTCAGCGACGAATACGACGACATCCAATACGCAGGATATATGCAGTTAAGCATGGAATTTTCCAGCAAGTAGAGGACATAGCGAAGAGAGAAAATATCTGAAGAAGAAGGACGAGGAATAAGGAAGCGGAAAAAGAACGCTTCGGGCGATGAGGGGAAAAGGGACGAGGGGGAGAGGAGAAGAGAAACTCGATGGAATGGCGTAAGGGAAAAAGAGCGAATGAGTGAACGAGAGAGGTTGGATATGTGAGAGAGTCGGAATGAGGATATTTCAGCCGTTTCTGTACACGTCGCGTCTTCTGATTCTCTCGGTTTACCAGAGTCCCGGAGAGTCGTTGTCGAGTTCCTCGATAGAGATCATATATATTGCGGTAGTGTCGGTGGCCATTTGCGCAAGCTGAAGATCCGTAACATCAAGAGAGAAAGTGAGATGGAGAGTAAAAGAAAAGAGGACGGATATCCGTGCGAATGAGGCGCGGAACGAACGGAAGAGCAAAGAGGAATGAAAAAAAGTTTATATGAATTCCTCGGAGGACTGTTCCGACCAACTTCCTCCTCCCTCTTCTCTCTCGTTTCGCCAAACTTGCATGCCAACGCGTTTCTCTCGTTTCAAGCACGTCCTGATGACACTCTTGTGTGTCCTCTATACTCAATGCACTTCGCTTCCAACCACTACAACCATCTGTCGTCAATTTCTTTTGTTTTTCGAACAAAACTTTGATCAAGGAAAAACAAAACGACCTCGCCCAACAAAAACCTTTTTTTCTCAAAAAAATAAACTGTCCCAAAGATTTTTAGCGGTATTGTTAGGAATATTAAGATCGTCGAAAGTAAAAGATCCTACTTACGACAACAGATCGTGATTAACTCGTCGTGTGACATTAAAGCGATACGTCAGAGCAAAAGAAACTTTGAAATAAGTCACTCAATACGACGAAACTTACAATTTTTCATTTTTCTGATTGCTACGAATTGTTCATATGGATTCTGTATTTTTACAAATTGGTGATAATGTCAGTAAATAAATTATCCATCTACTCGTCACCTGAAGTCAGCTCACTCACTATTTTGCTATGTGACGGTGAAAATTTTTTTTTTCCAGTTTTGTAGTATGTTGTGATAGAAACAGATATTTCAAAAACCAATCTAATCGGCCACTTTAGTATTTCACGAAAAATCCGAAGTGACTATCTGAGATAATGAAATGATCGCGTCAATTTGTTTCTGAAATTTTCGTTTCCGTTTTTCATTACAAACGGAATTCTAAAAGTTGACCTACTAACCCCGATCTCCCCATTGCGGCAATTACCACGGATATTTACTCTTTTGAGTGAAGTCTATTGATTGTCTGTGTTAAGGGATTGGAATGTACATTTTCATGATTCGTTTATGTGAGCAGGCCCGGAAGAATAAATCGGCACTGACACGCACATCTATGCTCATGCCTTCCGTGTGAACTTTGCTATACACTCCTCGGTTGAATGGGAATTGTAATCATGTGTGTTCCGATACATTTTTATTTGTCGCGCTGGTTCAAAGAGAATCTGCAAGAAGGAACACGGTAAAAGTAACGACAAACGAAACTGGCTCCTTTTCCGTTACCTGCTTGCCCCAGGATCATTCAATCGAGGTTTCACCGAGCCAACACGATTATCGGATTTCGCTTAGCCGTTGCTCCTCCATTCCTGCCTATTCTGTCCCATCTGTTTTCCACTACTGTTTGATAGAGGGAGAGACAGAGAGAGAGAGAGAGAGAGAGAGAGAGAGAGAGAGAGAGAGAGAGAGAGAGAGAGAGAGAGAGAGAGAGAGCGATTGTGTGTGTGTGAGAGAGAGAGAAAGGGAGGTAAATAAAAAAAGAGTGGGATAGAAAAAGGAAGTACGACTTTGGTTTCTCATTTTGTGCAGGAGGGTAGAGCAATCTGCAGATTTGCTGCAGCCACAGCTTGACATCATTTTCGAAGAAGACTCAGCAGCAAGATTCTTATTTCTATCACCTACTCTTCCTCTTTCTTTGTTTATCGGTTGCTCGAAAGAGACAGAAAAACTATTTCACCACCTATTCGCATCGCAGAGTTCGTTCCGAATTTCCATTCGATTGTAATTTTCTTCCTACGTGCAGTAGGGAAACTGGCATTCAATATTTTCGGCTACGGGATTTCATAGTCGCGCTTGCGGCACGAAAAACTCTTACAGGGCGAGATTTTAGAAGCATTGCCACCAGATTAAATGAACACAATGGAAAAATCGGAGGCAAAATCGAAAGAGACTGAAAAAAAAAAAAACAGAAATCTGATGGGGTTGAGGGTCCAGCTAGCAATGACAATATGAGCTTCCTTTCTGGATGAGCCATCACCCAATAAGCTTCGGAAAATCTATCCTCGTAGCAGCTCGTATAAGTCGCGCGATCCATCGAACGTTCCAATTTTTTTCTGACTTTTTCGTAACACGTACATACTCGAAGAGATTTTGTGAGAAATAAACGAAAAAACTTGATTGAAAACTCTACTGGAACTTTTCGTCACTACCATTCAGTGCAGTTCATTCAAAAATGAGTAAAAGCAAAATTGACAGCTGGGATAATAAAACTTATTCATGCACGCATCGGTGAAACTATAATACGAAAAGTTTTAAAACCTCGTCATTGTGGATAGAGTAAAAGTGTAAAAGGGTCAGAAGAATTTCATGGGCATAGAGCGAATGAAAGTGCAAATTAAATGTCGGACTGTTGAGCTTGGCTGGGGCCGACGCTCACATTAATTAGTCTCTTTTGAAGAATATTCAAAATATAGTTACACATAAGCTTGGATATACACATTATTACTTCAAAGAGTTACCGGAACAAAAGCCTTTCAGTTTGCACATTTCAAGTGTCTTCCCTTTTTTTTCATGTTGTTTGTATCCCCGTAAGTTAATTCGCGCTTTTTTACCCTCACGCGTTTTGGATTTTAAAGCTTAAGGTTATACAGTGAACAACTCGATTCACTTTTGAGGAGTTTGATGCTGTGCTCTTCGCCCGACTCGAGTTTCCACGCATTTAATTTTTTATTTTTTTTCCTCCATTTG
Organism: Hyposoter dolosus; assembly: GCA_963921915.1. Taxonomy (NCBI): domain Eukaryota; kingdom Metazoa; phylum Arthropoda; class Insecta; order Hymenoptera; family Ichneumonidae; genus Hyposoter; species Hyposoter dolosus. The sequence continues at coordinate 20,276,694 of OY998130.1, read as the reverse complement.
GCATAAACTTTCCTTCCGTTCTGTTAAAATCAGATGGAGTGAGTTCTTCATACGAAAAAAGTTTCGGGAGATCTGATTATGAATTTCTGTCTCACATCGGGAAAAACCTTTTTATGAAATTTTGTATGATTATTTTTTTGCTGATGTACTTTGCAGTTTATTGTATTGAATCAGTTTGGCGTGAACTCGTTTACAACTTAGGACACGATTTTTATTGAGGATACAGAGACGAAAAATTGTCGAGAGAAAATTTTTCTTATGAGGATCGCTCTGGGCGAATCGATCAATTAATCATATCAATTCCGCATTCCAGAGCATGAATGAAACAAAAGAAAAACAATGATGTCCAAGACATGAATGTGCGGTGACGTTACGACGACGAGAGCTGGACTCAGCACTTCTCTCCTATTTGTCAACATCGGCTGTCGGATGAAAGTTTCATTCCTTCGCTTCTAGCTCAATCGACGTGACTCTCTACCGTCATATGTCCTTTTTTGCCGCAAAGGCGTTTCATATGAACGACTGACGCAATTGATATGCAGACGTTTCGATCTTGAAGGGACTATTCAATATCGGTTGCATTTACAAACGTTTGCCTTATCTGTAAAAGTACAGAGGGGCTGGATTCATGGCGACACAGATTTTCCTTGAGACATACACGAGAAACAAGTGGAGGAGGAAGTAGCGAGGGGACGCAGGGTTCTGGAGCTCAGAAGAAAAGGAGAGACGAGATGAGCTTGTGGGACATGACAATGTGACATAAGAACTAAAGACAGATAAATGATATACTTTGACATTTTAAAAGGAATCGAATATAAATGACTGTCTTAGGAAGATTGATGGAAGGAATACGCCGATGAGGGTCGGAAGCGAAGTAGGATATGTTGAACTGCATCAACACCCATTAAATGGCATTTGTCAGTCGAGGCAGGGGATTGAGGTTAATAATTACATCGACTAATGAAACGTTTAGTGCTAGAAATGGCTCTAGTCGTCCTACGCAGTTTCCAATCATTTTTCCACCCACGGACGTAATCTATACTTGCCATGGTGGTTGGAATCAGCGAAGAGAGGCTGTAAGGTGATGATAAAAATTAATTTGACAGCGCTGTGCCATGGGAAGCCCTTCAGATAAGAAGCAAAAACCATAAACTGTTGGAACTTGATGAAAAAGCTGCGAAGAGGCACGTAGAGCTAAAAAAAACTCTGGATCAGCTTCACGTTGAACAGCCGTGAGTGTATAAAAAAAACACACAGTAAATATCGTTCGTATAAGTGCGTAGGAGTGACGTGACAGTGCGGGTATGAGCAAACGCGAGAGAGTACGGAAGATCGTATGCAACGATGAGGATCTCCAGCAGCGCAATGCTCTGGTACAGCAGTCGTGGCGAGGGCGAGCGCGGTAACGGAGATGGGAAGGGGTGGAGGAGAGAATGAGAATACGCAAACAAGAGTAGCCATCGGTAAGCCAGTAATGAAGCCACCCTCGTACGCAATACATCAAGCTTTCCTGGTACGACAGGCGATGCCGCACTGGAGAGCCTTCGTTGGAGGAAGCCCGCGGAGCTTGTACCTAGGATACAGAACCTAGGGACGGCATACCGGATTTCACCGATGTATATATAAATATATTTCTTTGGTTGTATGTTTGACAGACCAAGCTTCCTCTGCCCCTCTCCTTCAAGCTCGCAAACTTGCTGCTGGCATTGTCGGTCTCTATTTCTCTTCGTTTCTTCCTCTCTCTCTCTCTCTCTCTCTCTCTCTCTCGCTACGCATATAGCTGTGCATTATGACCGACAGAAGCTAGAAACTCCAGGCAGTCCAGTCGAGGTAGTGCACTAAGAGACATCAATCTCTGCCAAGTCTTCTGTCTCACTTCGACCCAGGAAAGCTTTCTATTCTCATATCGTTCCATTTCTCATTGTCATTATATATGTATACTCATAGTTTCTCTGCTGTTTTTGTTATCGGTTATATACGACTATCCTCTCGTTTCAGCATTAGACCGAAACAAAACCACGAGAACACGTCGCAAGGGCACTTTTGTTTTTGCTCTCATATTTCCCACTTTCGTTCCATCTACCGTTCTCATTCTCCCATGCACCCCTTCATTTAAGTTTTCGTCTTGTTCACTTATCTGCTCTCTTAAACCGTCAAGTGCCAGAAAGAATAATTTGTCATGCTGTGATAATTCCGTTCTGTTTTATTTCCTTTTTCTCTCCATCTCCATTTTTTTTTCTTCATGGCTCTGGCAACGTCCACTGGGTATGAACTTAGTAGTAGTTTGCAGTTTCATAAATTTGGAGGACGACGGAAGTATTCACAGAGATAAAGAATCACTTCGTCCTACCTGGTCCAACGGATGTACAATGTAATATTTATTCATTCATTTTTTTATGCGATTCATCGTGTGTTGAGGGTCGAGGGGAAAAAGACATATGTGGAGAAGGCGTCGAGTACATGGAAAAAGCAGCGGAAAAAACGCATTAAGGACTATGATTTATTCATGGGGGCGCTTCCGCCTTGTACTCGAGTTTCCATCCATGTGGATTGCATATTTATACATATATATGGCTACTCTCGGAACTGCATGCTGATATACAAACCAGAGAAACCCTCGTGTTGGCCTACATCTATACCAAAAACATACATACATCGAATATATCTATATTCGTGCACTTACTTGGAAGAGGGCAGAAGTCACTGGTTCTGGCAGCTAGACTAGTGTACAACGCGCTTGGAAGCAGCTTGCTTTTGCCCGAATTAACTCCAGTCTGGGCCTGTATAAAGTCACTTCGAAACGAACGCCATTTGTAATTACCAACTAAACTTTTGCTAGTATTACGTTGAAATTATATCACGGTGAACAGTTTGACATTTTCCTGCTACATGAATACGCTGAAAGCCAAACTCTCGTGTTGATATTCAAGTTTATTAATTTATGAAGACACTTCCTTGGTGTAACGAGAATATACCAGACCATCCGGAGTAAAAATCAGATTTGAGAATGGTAACCTCCAACAAAAATTCTCCACTCAGCCACTGCGTGTTCTTAATTATTGCCCCTGGAACTTGATAACTGAGAAAAAAATTGATCCATTTTTTCTCGATCTTTGAAGCTTCCTTGAACTAAAAATGTTAGAAGTTTCAACGAAAAACGTTAGTATGTCTTAATCGACAGATTCCTGGTCGCAGTCGTGGACTGAGATTCGTTATTGATGCAAAATAATCGTACGAAACGAAGGGAGGAACAGTTTGGTCTGTTTGACAAGATTGTTCAACTAAAATTGTGAATCAGTGATATTTCCATCCCTCGGTGAAAGCCTTTTTGCCGCTCACGCAACGAATCTTGGTTGCGAGAGCCCATTTAAAAATTACCTTGAAAACCAGGCCATGTCCGCGTCTATTGTATCTCGAAACGCCTGTCGGAGATGCAGAGAACGATGGGGAGTGAAATGAGGTTGCCAGAGCATGAATGAGTGAATATTGCCGTGAGACTCGTGACGGGGAAGGGAATGTGTATGGTACAAACTGAATAACCCATTCCAGCCTGTTCGTCCTCTTTTATAGGAAAAGCTCGCAACTTCAGAACCTAAACATTAGTATGTCCTCTCGGCCAGACTTGTCTTTGCAGTTGTGCGGTCGCGATAATGTTATGCATTTGACATAAAGTTTAGTCAAGTGCCGCTTCTGTCGCGAGTTTCTGATATCGTTCTCGTTTGCTCCATCACCTTCGCCCCCTCTTTACTCTCTTTTAACTTTGAATGCGTACTAGAGAACTACCGGTTGTGACATAAGTGAACGGAAAACGAATAAAAGCATGCAGAGACATCGCTGCTCTGACATGCAGTCGGAGTCTTTCTTCTACCTTCTCTAATAACAACGTGTCAAGAGAGCTCTCAAACGTTATCTGCAGCGAAACGTCTTCAAACTTAGTTTCTAGGTATACGGACATAAGACTCTTTGCAATAGGAATCAATTTCGTACTAAGCCTCCATCGATAGCCATTGTACTTATGAGCCATTCTAATAATACGACAGGGACTCGAGTTCCCACATCTTGAGTGTTTATTTTCTTCGAGTTTTTTTTTCACGCCCACTCCAACTAGTTCGTACATTTTTTTTCTATTTCCGCATGGAAATAATACATTTGAAAACGTCTCAACAGTGACTAAGATTTATGGACGAGGCTATACACTGCACTTTGTGCCACGTGTTCGATTTCATAGCAGTTTTCACAGTTTTTCCATACCCGATGGCATAGAAAAAATTCTTCCTCCACACACAAGACGAGGGGGAGCAATGAAAGAAAAACTGGCAAGCTGGTTCCGCGATCGAGGGAATAAGCCAGTGACAAATATCACCAAGATTACAAACGACAAACCCATACGATAATCCTAAAGCGAATAAAGTGAAAGGAGGTCAGAAGGGAAGTTATACTCGAAATGGAAAAACGATCAAGAGCTATTTGTGTTATATGAAGTGTGGTGTACCGGAAAAAAAATCTCAGAGTGCCATAAAATAGAAAAACAAAGCGAAATAGACGCGGAGAAGAAAACAAAAAGTGTAAAAATGAAATTTGATATGATTAAGTGTAATTTATTGCAGAACCAGAAATTTAAAAAAGGAAGCGACACGTGAATATTTCAGCCAATTTTCCCTTTCATCGTTGATATATTTTTCACTGTTTTCGATAGTGTGAAAATTTCTTTGATGACAGAATATTGATTTTTAAAAAAGTTCCTCAACATGGTTGAATTTTTTGCGAGTTCCATTTGATCAGTTCTACGAATTCCATCACGAATTCCATTCCACAACGAATAATTTGCAACGTCGTAGCTTTTATTAATTTAATAAAAAAATATTTCTCTACAATGGTATGCCTTGATGGCATAAGCAGAAAATGGACGAAACTTGCCTAACACTTTCTTCAACAAAATTAAATCCTCCTACCCTCGATGAAAATATAGCGTTTCTTGCAAGGGATAGCATAACTGTTGAAGAAAGTACAAGCTTTTCGCAATGGTCCGTACACACGACAACCCTTGTTCAGAATATAGAAATATATAGGATAACCTCAAAGAAACTTAGTTATGCTTTAGTACAGCTTTTGATTGCTCGAGCTAAAAAAGTTTTTCTTCCTCGGCTAGCGTCCCTCTCTTTGAGTATATGCTCCGACGTCACGGTGGTTGCCTAAGCCTGTGGCCATAACCACCCCTTTTCTTTCCTCGCATACATCTCTTTGCCGTTTTCCACACAGTCTCTCCTCGTTCTTTCCTTCCTAAAAATCGTTTATTCACGGGCCATTTACCAGGACGAGAAAGAAGTAAGAAAAAGAGGAAAAGAAGCGAGGGGCATAGAAAGAATGACGGAGACGAAGGAAAGCGAGTTCAGGAAAGTATGGTTTTTGGCTCGAACCAAAAGCCGCACGTCGCTCGTCCTTCTATACGTAAAACATAACAAATTCGAGCCTCGATCGATTAAGAATTATCGCGACAATTCACAGCAAAAATCCATGTGCGGTTAATAGAAATTTCGTTTCAGTTTCTACATCACGGAATATAATAAATTCTACTTTTGGATTATAGATTCAAAATGTTAAAATGAGGCACACACACCCAGAGAAATAGACAAATGCATAGAGAGAAAGAGACAAAGGAAAATCTGAAAATAAGAGACATTATCATCGAGTGATTCCGATGGTGAATTCGTAATGACGAAATATCCTGTGTCGGGCTTCCCTCGTTTATTCGCCACTCGGCGGAAGCGCATTTCCAAGAGAGCACTGTAGGCGAATGCCTGTGTACATCCGATATAGGTGAATATGCGAAAGGCTCCCTCGCAATGTTCGATTCTCCTGTGGCGAGAATGAGAATGACCGAGAATGTTATAAGAGAGGGGGGTATCATAGCTTTTATCCAAACTATCCGTCGATATCGATCAGAAATAATGATGATAATGGTGCAGAGTGGCAAAGGCAAAATATTCACGGACGGTATATTTACGTCACTTACATATGACTAAGGACGAAGGCAAATGCCGAAAATAATTCGTTAGAACGTCGCTCCAACCCTTGGAATGTCATACGAACAAAATTCATTCAACATATTTTTCCAGTTTCTCTTTTAACAGTTTTAAAAAGAAACGAATTTAATATTGATATCAAATTATGTTCGCAAAGGAACTCGGTTACAAATAAAAAAATATAAAAAGATTCACAAAACTATTTGGGAATTTTTTAAATCATTAAATATTTGTTAATGCAATTTGTTGAGTATTTGTAACAGAACAATCACAAGTAATTTTCACGTGACCTCGAGGAAGCAAAGAGTGAAAAATTTATATCGTAAATATCTCGTATTGTTGGGTCATGTGTGTGTTGAAGCTCGAAGTTGTGTCGCACGTACAGTGTTCACTGGTATTAAAACTGGGAGTTGTCGTGATCCCGATTTTTTGACATTTTTCACCAATTCTAAGAGAAAACGGACCATTTCGATTTTCCGAAGCGTCAAAATTGCTCTGGATTTTTCGACGTCGAATTTCTTTGTGTAAAAACGAATCCTTTGTTAAGAAATTGTAGGAGAGGGCACTTCGTAAAAGTTGCCCGACGTTCAAAGGTGAATTATTATATTGGGAGGAATAGCAAGCGAGAACAGAAGAATGAGACAGGCTATTTTGAAGGCGCACGATACTACGTGCGTGGGGAAGGAAACCAACGGGGAAAGGAGAATTAACCGCGAAGGGTTGGATAAGAGAGTTGGGATATGGTTATATAAATATACACTCCAAACCTGAAACAGGCACGGTCGTTACTTATCGCGATTTCGATGAGATAAGAGGCCAAATCCCCAATGCCCTCTTTCTTGTGTACTCTGTTTCGAAATAAATCCCACCTCTCCATCTATTTAGTATATAGTCTCGTGCCTCGCAGACTCCCCTTGCGCAAGAAAAACTTGTGCCTCTTTTATTCAGTATTTAAGGGACCCTTTGAACAACTAATCGTTCTATTCTTTACCATGTCTTTCATTTTATTTTCTGCAGCTACAGATTAATTCGATAGATACCCGATATAAAGGCAGGTTTTTGTATTTTATTGTGATCAGTTTTAATATTTCAGGATACATTTCGGTAATCACATGATCCCTGATTTGGATGTATAATTCTCCAATCCTGTACACCGGAATCAGTTATTCATATTGACACGTTTTGTTGCCTCCGAAGGGCCTGACATTTGGATATCGATGGTTGAATTTTATAGAAAATCAATACAGGACGTTTGAAGAAAAACCAAGGAAAAAAATGTATTCTCGATGTTCCTGCACATGTCTGCACGAATTCCTACGAGTCGTTTCTATCCCTTCAAGATCTTGATTCACCAACAGTCGTTCCTGTCTCAGGAAGCCTTTTCTGTAGTGTTGTCTATGCAGCCACTCTTTCCCAATGTCTTATCGCGATGCCAACGAAATTTGTGGAAACCCGGCCGATGTGGGGCGAAAATTCTTGCTGATGGGGCTAAGCTGTCACCCAACCAAGTACTGACTTCGCCAGAAGTTGCTTCAAGTACTCGAGTGATCGCTGAAGCCACGATCGCTTTTGGACTGGTGAACTATAAAAACTATTCAGTAGTCCTCTCGGGATGAAAAATAATGGCGTGTTTTCCATTAATCACAATTCTGGCTAATACTTCATGGCCATTGTTTTTTTTTCTGTTGCTGCACATAAAATTCCTATTGCGAAATAAATGTGCATTGGCTTGCAGAGAAATAAGATAAGAATGTGAAAAAGGGGCAAAGGGAAAGCGAGAGCATCAAAGTTTTTATGGATAAATAATCTCGGGCACTTTAATGATGTTCATGGAGAATGGTATGAGCTCGGCAAATAACCAGGATTAACGGCAGTTGAAGAGCTCTCAATGGGATTTAAATTTCTCACTTTATAGCGGTATTACACTTTTCTCTGTTTTTTGCCATTATTCCGCAGACTTTTTTTTGTTCCATTTTGGACCATTTGAGAAAATGATGATAAAAAAGAGCAACAGCGAACATCAACAGCAGAAGAGCACATTGCTATCTATAAATTCTCGGTCGATTCTCGACAGCTGGCCCACATCCCGTTCCTTCTCGTGGTCGTTCGTCATATCTCTCGCACCTTATCCGTGTGTATGCACACAGATAACTCCATACACGAAGCCCGTGAACTAAATCGACAGGACCGTAGTATTCGCCCTTTTGAATTTTTTTAAACGAACAATTTATTGCCCGATTAGATAAAATATAAATGAAACAATCAACTTTGAGTTTCCGCTTGAAAATTTTTCATGCATTGACAAACCTGTTTTTCCTTTAAATGAAAAATCACATCCATACACGAAAATCCATGTGAATTTAAAAGGACAAAGATACTCTATAGTTGAGACTCGAGATGAGAATAAAAAATAAATAATAATGTAGAACATTGGTGGCTTAAACGTCATAGAACGACTTGGTCTCTGTTTGTACGAAACCACAGATATATATGACGAACGTATTACTTTTTAAGCTCAAGGGTAGTGCGACTAGGAAGAGGCTAGTTAGTCGCTGACGAGAGAGATATCGAATGAGAGGACAAATGCATGACGAGTAAGCGAAAGCTCGAAAGCCGAGAGGGAAATTGAGGTGTATAAAGTACGAGGAGAAAAAAGAAATAGAAGCAGGAGAATTAAATGAATCCGCGCACTCTTTCGCTCATCAGTCGGCAGCGATCTGAACGAGCCCTGAAGAGAATAGAAGGAGAAGAAAAGGAGGAGAGAAAAATACCAACGAAAGGAATAGGGGAGGAAAATAAACGATCTGGAGGGAGTGAAAAGGTTGAAACGATGCTGAGGCTTCGATTGCACCAACAGCGCGCGTCATCGTGGAACATTTTTGCTTGGAAGTCGAGTCGATTTCTCCCCCTTTCTCATTCTTCTTTCTCCCTTTTTTCTCTATTCGACAGTGGCTCAGCCTACTATTCACTCCTGTCTCATTCTTTTCCTCCTTCCTACAATTCTCTAAGCTCTAATGGTACTGCTGATGCTGGTTCTACTTCTCCAACAGCACGCTGTACTATATACACAAGTACACAAGGTACAGATATACATAGAGCAGCAGGATGGCTTTTACTTCGCGCCAGATTTCGAAGTGGCACGTTATTGGCAAAACGGCCAGAAAAATCGATGCTTACAAGCCAGCACAGTTACCATGTGGTATAAACTGCCACCAAAAACATCTAAAGAAGGTAAATGAAAAAGGGATATTCGGTTCCTTGTTTATTCTCAAAGGCCTACACCCTTATTTTGCACCTTTTCTCTGAACCTTTCGAATTGTTATCGTTAACACATTTTGTGATAAAATGCCTTCATGATTTATGACGCTTTGAGCGAAGAATATCTCTGTAGGAAAAACCCAATCGTTCCTTCCGGATTTCCGGTTGCAAACTGTTTTACGCACTAAGGAACATTCTCCCGTGTTTTTAAGGGCGCTCGGATAACTTTTCATTGCTAGAAAAAAATCATAATGTATTTATTGAGAAATAAAAGTGGAAGAGAGCCAAGCAAAATATTAAGAAATCAGGATGCAAATCGTAGAGCCATAAGGGAAGTTTGCCGAATACAGAATCGAGATCCGGGCAACGTAGTATTACGAAAAATATGCACCGTCGAACTTTCTTAGAAACGGTGATTGCTTTTCTTCATAGAATCACAGTTTTGTTCAATATTTGAAGAAATAATATGACGTTAGCAACTTTTGTCAATATGTGCTTAACTATATTTATTTTTCGTGCGTCACGAGGAAATAACGTGAATAGGAAATAGGTTGACTTTTTGGTTCTGCGAGATTTTCTGTATAGGTTTATATATATCCGTGCAACACAGTGTACAAACGTGTACTACAAAGAGAGCGCATTGCATCGATGCACTATTTCAAGACGGAGCTAAGCACCTACCACAGGTTTTGTCTAGCTAAATATTTTA
>OY998130.1:20116372-20266504 GCA_963921915.1 Hyposoter dolosus | reverse complement strand
TTGTGCAAGAGAAGCTGCCAGGATGGCTGGAGCCCTGGCAAGAGAGATCGAAAGCTAGAACGAGTGAGGAAATAAAGGAGCCCCGAACATCCTATTCTGGAGCTTTTCGAAAGTTTACCCTCGTTCTTTGTTCCCCTTTTCGTCTTTATAGATATACGCTTATACATGTATTGTACGTCTTGACACGTTGGTTACATCAGCCTTGATTCGTTATAACAGAAACCATAAACTAAAATGCGGCAACACGTGTTTTCCCTTCGATTTATTTTTGCCCGACTATTTCTATCGCGTCTACAAAACTTCTATGGCTACTCTGCGCAATTTATTCTCATCAACAGGATCTATGCGATTACGTGGTTTCTGTTGGTAATATTCTATTGCAATATTACCTTTTGATCGGGACATTTTGATCATCGACGCTTTTGGAGCCATGCTGAGTCGATAGTAATGGCTTAAAAAGAGAATTTTTATAGAGAATACGATTGCATAGCGTATCGAGACTGCCTGTCATCGCTAGTTCTCCCATAAAGGCAATGAATTCAATGGAATTGTGATCAAAGTGGATTATGTTCACAGATCCGTTCATTAGAATCGTAATCCGAGAAATTGCACTGGATTCAATGATGAAAAACGAAGCATCTGGGTGTTCGTTTTCAAATTCATTGGTACGGTATAACCGATTGGTGTATCCGATACAAGGGATTTTGGTGCCTGGACAATTTCTCAGAACATCTGCCGGATTTCTCAACAACGATTCACAGAACACTAATGAACGAACAGTCTGAATGTTCCAACTTGGCCATCTTCCTGGGATCACCATTGATGGATGTATCTTCCTCGAATGAGATACCTTTAATTATACGTCTCTCACAACTTCAACCACAGCTTTCCAAGAGTCTCCTTACTCGTTCCGTATCCTCAATTGCAATGACAACGACACAAGAGGAGCCTTCGCAACATCGAACTTGTCCCGAAAGCTCCCTCATCTCTGGCCACCAGAAGATGATCGTACCGCAAGGTGGTTTCGTGACGAGGTGTAACAAGAATTCTGTGAAGTGTAGTAGAAATATGAGAAGTTTCTTTGGTGGAAACTCAGGAGGCAAGGATCCGGGTAGACCGTGTGGTAAGTTAGAAAGGGGCCACCACAAAACTCTCAACTCGAAATGGGATATTAATGTCTCGGTGGCTTGCAATCCCACTGTTTCGTTGCTGGCGCAACCACGGTAGTCGGTTCTCGACCTGGCTCGTAGTATTCACGGTCCTGAATAACCGAGAGCTTGCTCGGTATCCGAATCCCTAGCCACATCGAGGCTCCTATACGACAGGCAACCGGGCTGAACGTCTCCGAGGTTGTGTCCACGTTTAGAACCAATTATGTCGATGCTGCGGTCGCTCAACCTATTCCTTAGTTCATTCATTGAAAACCCAGTAGAGAATACTTTCGTTTGGATAACTCATGCAGGATGGAACAAGTGCAACCGAAGTAAGCGAAATAACCAAGTCCCCGGCTCACTCTTGACTCTAAGTCCTTTTTACATTATTATCTTGGCAACGTAAATACGGAGTTGGTATACTTTTCGAAATACTAAATATTCAAGCGACATTACCTGGTCGTACAGAAAGAATAATAACGAAAATATATTCACAGTCGAAAAAAAAAAACTGGATGACACGCTCAGAAGAATTCCTTCGAGAATGTTTTCTTGAAAAGATGTCCAACATATTGCATTCGAAATCCACCATAAACATCCACCGTTCCCTGGTTAAAATTGCTGAATTATTCAACGATGTTTGAATAATTTTTTGAATAGAAAAACCGAGGTTCGTGAAATGCTTTACCAAAATCCATTCATTCATCTTTCGTTTTTACAGCCTCTTATTAACTTATAATCACAAGTATAACTGTAATCATGATTTGGTAGTTTTGGTCGTATGTGGAATATACGAGCTATACAGAGGCCCTGAAACTTGGCCCTAGGATGTTGGTGACAGGGGGCTCGTCGGAATTCCTCGTTAACGTATGGGCTAACCACATGTTATATCGGAGGGTTATATATAATCTATGGTCAGGATCTCGCACAATGTATAGCCATACATCAAAGTCAGTCCCTTTGCTTTGATACAATAACTGTAAGTGGTCCCACTGGACAAATCTTTGTTCAATGTGGACACCCATAAAACTCATTTAAAATAAATTAATATTATATTTTAAATAGTAAAACTCATTTGGATTATAACCGAACATTGAAGCAAGCTATAGGTTAAGGCAGTTTACTCGGTGTGGAGTATATAATGATATATTTTGTACGTCTGGTACAATGAAATAAATCGCATTGGTGAATTCATTACTCGATCAACGTTCCACTATTACCAAGCTTGCCTCCATCGTCCTCGTTCTCCATTTATTTACTCAGTGCAGATTAAATCCCTCAATTGAAATTTGAAAGCGTTATTTATTGATTGCTTTGGCTCTTCCGTCTCTTGGTAGCCCATGGTGGTCGTGATTACTCGATAACAGTTATACATTATTAACGCACTTTGATCATAAAGAGACTGGTCCAATCGTTCGACTAATGAATCTGCAGCCTGAAAAAATGTTTGATAATGAGTTTGGAGGAAAAAAAAAGTTGGACGGTCGCAACTGAATCTGGCAAACGAAATGGAATTTTCTTTTCGGATCGAAGATACTCCAGAAAGATAGAAAAAGCTCTCGGTGAGATTATGGCGGACGAAGGGGAAACGTGCACCAAGAGGAAAGCCCGAAGTAAGCAGGAAATTGGGATAAGAGGAGATTGGAAGAAGGGAAATATATGTCGAAAGAGGGGTACGATCCTATATCTCTGCCTTATGTCATATAGATGAAATGAGAGCGAACGAGAAATCGGGAGGGCGACGTTATAGACCAGAGAGCATCGGGGCAGGGGTGGGTGGAAGGGGATAGATAGTACGACGAGGCTGACGCCATGGAGAGCCACTGGTACGCCAGGAGTAAAGAGCCTGCGGTATTTTAATATCTGACATTCCTGAAACGAGCGATCATCTGACGTGGGACTACTCTGCCAATGCCCAAGCCCCTTTGCAGCCAAAGGATTGCCCTTTATATGCAACTGTCAGAGATATAGATAGATCTTGGTAAAATCACTTAAAAGTACATCAATATACGAGCATTTAATTTTTTTTTTTTTTCATTACTTTTCCACTCTCGGTTCCAGCTAAGAATGAACAAAACTATGCAGAAATGAAACATTCTCCCATCAAAATTTCCACTTACGAAAACACGTGATAAAATGTTACAATTGCAAAGAACAAATCGTTCGATCGCATACCCGGTTTCCAATGGTACGTAAAAACGAGGACGACTGAAAGAACTCAAGTCCCAGTAGTAATTATAAAACATTACGACCGGACATTATCCTCGTTCCAGGTGCTGTTCTTCGCTCGTCGTGACTCCTCGTTTTCTTTCAACAAAGATTTCTCCGCGGTACTCTGCTACGTTTTTCTGTAATTTCCGATCGTAGTCGTTTCATGGGGGACAGCTGCGACCTTAGTTTCTTCGTCGTTGTGTATGAACATCAAACACGCTGTTGAACAATGTTATCTCACTAAAAAGCAGGCAAGTAGAAAAAGGTATATATAAAAAAAAAAACAATAATGTTCAATTCAATGGAGTGGTAAAAGATTCTGTCGAATGATTTTTTCTCTTTTTCTCCCTCACGAGCTTCTTCACTCGATTTCCTCCGCGTCCTTGAATTTTTGATATTCCAGAAAAATAAAAACATCTTTAGCTATTTTACGAATTCAACTGCTCCCTTTCAGTGCAGATTATATAAAGTTCTGTGAACGTGATAAATTTATTGGTTAAATATGACTAAAATGGTGCTTATTCGTTAAATTGCAATGCTAAGCTCTTGGATTGGGGGAAGTGTTTTTCCTTTCTGCTGATTCTCGATAATCTTGAAAAATCGTGGCAACGATCACCCCTCAAGCTGTCTTACATTCCATCATTTATCCTCGTATATCCGCACTCAGCTTGAGTCTGTACGATATTCTTGTTATGCTGTTTTCCAGCACGAGTCCTTAGAAAATTCTTCCTGGATTCTAAAAAGACATGAAATCGACAGGCTCGAGGCCTATAATATCGAACACGTTCATCCATTTTGACATGCTGTCTTCTTCGTCGTCATTCGTTTTTTTTTTACTTCCTAGCAATCCCTTCCTATCTCTCTATCTTCCTCACTCTTAGACTCACTATTTTTCTTTATCGCCATACTTTCACCATACCCCTCAAGAAACGATTTCTCTCTATTGACGAAGGATAGACAGCAGATATTTCTGGTTGTCAGTTCAAGAACGTAAATGGAGAATCTTTTTTAGCCTTTTTTCTTGGCAGGAGCTTTCAGTCCTGTCGATTTAGCGGCTCTCTCGAATGGATGTGAAAGCATCAATCACTAGTCGATGTGAATCCATGCCGAAGTGAAGTACACTGGGTAATCTGAGCCAAATCGGCGATCCTTGTCTCCCACCCTCGAAAATTTGTCTTATTTTTATTTCATACTCGCGTTACAACGATCGAATCTAACAAGACTTATTTATATTCGTACGAAACAGTTAATAGAGATTAAACATTGTATTTGTAAATATGCGGGAAACCAGGCCGTGGGGAGCTTGAAAAATTATTTGAAAAGAGAAAAAACCAATGCAAGACAACAGTGAAAATAAATATTTATGTAGGAACTACGTGTCATTCGGGCTTGTCTGTGAAGAACATGAAATACCGAAGTGAAGAATATCCCAGAGGGTGTGGGCCACCGACTCTTCAATTGGAATGACCCATATTTACGCTAGGGGTCCGCACGGTACGGGTGCGACGCGTCCTCGTGTTTCAATCCTCACAAATGAAAACTCCAGGTTGTTCCATTTCATCTCAACGTTAAATTCTTGTGGGCCATAATATTTATGTAGGAATAAAAAAAAAAAAAATTCACCTCTGCGGCTTTCATTGTAAGGAATTTTTTCAGAGCTCCGGGTGTTTGTCAACTTGAAATGAAGAATAAGTATAGTTCCACTTTCTGATTTATTCTTCATCCCTCTTTCCACTGGTTCTGTCAGAATGAAGTAAACGCTTGGTAACGTATCCTCTCGTCCTCTACATATATTCTCACACTATGGACCGAACAACCAACGATAAGTGCTCCGCAGTCGGGACCACTCCACTTTTCTGCTCTCCCCCTTAGACTTGGTCTTTCTATCACCCTCTGACTTTCCAAGTCCATTGGAACAACAGCCCTCACTCAATTCTTTTTTTGCCTTGGTCGAGTTGCCCCGTTTTAACGATGTTTTTCGTTCACCCGATCAGTGAACCCGCTGCGCACTTTTCCACACTTTTCCCTGGACATCGATCAAGCCTTGTTTCTCGCTAAGAGTACTATCGATGAGCTCGTGTTTTCTCTTCCGCTTCAACACTTCGATGCTTCGTCACACGACTTTTGCTATTTCCTCAAAGTCGCCCAAACTTTTTTTCTATATCCCTCGAATACGAGATTTATATCTGGTCTAATCTTTGCTTACTACTCAATGAACTCCTTCAGTAGTAAACAGCACATCTGTTATAGATACTGTCACACTGTCAATGAAGGTACAATCAGTTTTTTCTCCGCATACAAATCTCCACGGAAAAAATGTGTTTGTCGTGCGAAACTCATTGAACCGACGTTCATTAATCTTTCACAGGAATGGAGATCGTGGATGACAATGAGATGAAGGCTGTGCAATATTTCGATGAACTATTTTCTACGGAATCGACCACAAAACGTTCGAAATGTCTACAACTTGAAAAATTTACCAATTATTGACAAATGCAAGTAAATGTAAAATTCGGATAACGAATTTGAAGGTAATTTAAAAATGAGGAAAACGAGTGGTTGCTGGGATTTCAACTCCAAATGGCAAAAAAGTTACAGCTGTTTTTGTAAATTGCACAAAAAAACGAGAAAATTTCGTTTTTTTTTCTTCAATTTTATTGAACCAATTTTTCTTGATTACTGCAGAAGGGAAAAATAATATTTCGTACCGCCGGAGTGGATATTCTGAAATATAAGAAGATGTATTTGTATGTCAGGTGGATTACAAAAGCTAAAGAAATGTCAATATGAGAAAAAATATGAATAAAACGAACGAGCGAAAATGTCAAGCACAGTCATTATCGGCAAACTGCTGACCATCGATGGAGATTTTCTATTGTTCGATTCACATATTGAAAAATTTATGTGCGTGGATTCTTCGGCACAAGTGCCACGGACATAGACATGGTCTGTGCCTGTGAATTGTGTCCCTCGTTTGTCGACTGAGATTTTCTTTTCTACACGAATTCAAGCTTCGAACGTGATATTTTCTAAAAGTTACACATGTTAAGCTGGATTTTTTCAGTATGAAAGCTTCGGATGAGAAACATCGTCCGAAGAAATCAAACATTTTAGTGTAAATGGCTCAATCTTGAGTATATAAAAACGTAAAAAGCATTAGGGGCAGCGGAGGGTTCGTTGTTTGGCGCCAACGTGAGTTGATGGACCTGGAAGAACGAGTGGACCCTGAGAAAAGACGAAATGATCTTTCGTATCTTCAACGTCTTAGTCCCTGAGTAGTAATTCGAGCGAGAGTACTTTTCTTCGGGCTAATTTTCGACCGAGACCCTTTGGCATCGAAGAAGTTCGAGGCCTCTCTAGAGTGTAGTGTTGCGATGAACTGAATCAGAAAAGAGGGCCGATGTGAAATGTACACGAGATGAGGAAAAGAAGAATGGAACATCGATCGATAGGCAGCTTTTTTTTCAACAAAATCTCCAAACAAGGGAAAGGATTCCGTGAAGTTTAAGGCTGAAAAAAATGACGAAATGCTAGCGAAAAAAGCGCCTGCAGAAGCAGTTTAGTTTGGTTAAACTCAAAAAAGAGACAAAGCGTCAAAATAAAAAAGGCAAAAGGAAACACGTTGCAGAAAGACAACCGACAATTAGAGTCGGTGCACTTAACCCTGAGGAAAAAAGGCGCTTTTCGTGACCTCGTGTTGGACGTGGAACGAGGCAGTGGCGTGTCTTCCTTTTTTCTACCGTAATGCTCCGCGACTCTTTTTCAATTGATATATTACAGAGGAAATTCCGTGTTAAGTCGAGGCGCCTTTGATCGGGATGAAAAACAAAAGGTTGCTCGAAAGTAAAAAGTCGCTGGAACAGAACCTCACACAAAAAAATTCTCGCTTCTCTGGTTTTTCTCACCTTTCTTCGTTTTTTTTTCTCTCCTCTCCCACGTTAATATGATTAACTATTCTTCGGCTGCGTCTAATCACCTAGGAAAAATGGAAAATTTATAAGGAAGCGTAAGTGAAGCAAGAGCCGGATTATTCCAACAGAAAAATGTCTTTTGCTTCGAATAAATTCACTATATTAAAAATGGTTTAATTAATAATAATAAATTAAGAAAAGCAAAAACTCTAATAAATAATTCATATGAATTATTGAATAATTATTGGGAAAGTTAATTGCAGAAGCAATATTTTTGCAGTTGATCTGAGATAGTGACAGGATTTCTCTACTGTTATTCGTACGGATGCGCTGTGCGTCAATTAAAAGGCACTCGAGTTGGAACAGAAGGATCTTAGAGCATATCACAAAAAGAAATATTTTTTTGTTCGGTGACTTTTCTCCTATCCTATCAGAAAAGACAGAGCTCAGTAAGCTGCCGCAATCATGACGTGTTATGAGGAAAGAAAAAGGAAAAGAAAGTTTAATGTTAAAGCTAATAGGATGCGGAACTGTCGAGCAGGAATACCCCCTGCTGGTTTGACACTCTGGAAAATTCCTTGCTCCTCTTAGGAATTCCCAATTATACGATTCCCGTGTGACGGGAGATAAAATTCATGTGTAGGAGAGATCGGAAGAGAGAAATGACAGAAAAGGTAGAGATCGAGAGGCGAGAAAATTTCGCAGATTCCGTTTACCATGTATATACATATGCATGTTATATACGTTTACTATATGTATACACTCGAGAATGCCAATTCGTTTCGACGTTTCCACGAGTTTGCGCCGTTGGGAATACCTTCAAGACAAGGATTAGGTTTTTCGTGCTGGGCTCTTGCCTTCCCTGCTCTACTTTTTCCTCGCGTTTCTTCTATGTGTTTTTCCATGCTGGTGTAGAGTACGAACGTGTGTCTCATGCTGAGACAGCAGCTCGAGAGACAACGGAAAGATTTCGATTCACCAAATGTCCGTAGACATAACGGAGAGCTCTTGAAAAACTTCCGTGCTGCAAAAGAAATCGGAATAAAGCATGATTATCACTTTCTTATTGATTGAATAAAATATTCTATGGGATGCGAGTATTTTTAATTCATCAGATGGAGCACGTCGTATTCAATCAAGTAGAACACTAATTGCAACCGTAACAGTAGCTTCGCTTATTATGAATGAAGCCACACTACACAATGCACGCCATCGATTCAACTTTGGCTTATTTTTACGAAATGATTATCACGAGACTAGGAAAGATAGCAAATTAGGATAATTACTTTAACGTGAATTTACTCACCGCTTTTTAAATCATTCCTAATGGAATTTTGCATTTCTCTAGTTTCCTCTCTCCCTTCGATTCTGTCGTCTCTCTTCCTCTTTCAGTATAAAGCTATCTCAATGCGTTCGCGATATGAAGCCATTTTCGGTATTCCCTTTCAGAATTTCTAATTACCATTATCCCAGTTGAGGAGTGGCAGAGCGAACAAAATTTGCAGATGCTTTGAGAGAAGATGCATGTGTATATACACAAAATTTGCAGCTGGTTTAGCAATAATATCTGTTCAGACACTACTATGCTCTCAGAAACTGCACTATGCACTCTGTATTTTAGCCTCATCTGACTTGTTGAAATGAAAACTAGCACGAGACTCTTCCGCTCAGTTTCGAACGGGTTCACTTTGCCGCAGGCTATATTGCGAAGTATTATAGAAACGAAAAAATCTACTGTGACAGACAACGAGGAGAAAGAAAGCGGAATGAAGTTTTGGCATCAATGCAGTAAAGGGAATTTTTCATGTGCATGTGCAAATAACGGGTATGAGAGATGAAAAGATTAAGTTCACTCATCAGCCACGAGCATAGCCGTAATTAGAATCTTACAGAATGTTAAAAAGATGAAAACCATTTCATTGGGTCAAACGAATCAGTTGGGGAAATTTTGGAAGCCGAAATCTTATCGGCTGGTTGCAAGCGTCCAATCCAAATCCACTAAACTGAATAATCCTGCAATGAAAAATATGTTCAGACTGATGTGGAAAGATCAGAAGAGTTGCTGAGGTCTGGAGTTAGTTATTCCGGAGTGGAATGTTCAATCCGTGTGTGCCTATGTCTGAAAAGGGCGTGCAGACTCAAGGTAGTATATTGATTGTACTGTGGGAAATAGAGCTGAGTGAAGAGCAAGAGGAAAGCAGAGATATGCTGGCAAGATGAGAGAGAAGAGAATGTATTCAGTGAATCGTAGAAATGCCGTTTCACATGCAACTGAATGTAGGAAGCAACAACAGCAAGAGCATCAGTACATTCGCTTAAATTCGGGGAGTATGTATAGTACGAGCTGTAATTGCAAAACGGAATGGCGGTGGCTTAATCGCCGTAATCCATGCGAGCGATCGCGCAATCAAGCTAAATGCGTAAGGACAGAACATCTATATCTCTTTCCCTTTATCTCTCGCTCTCTTTTGATTCCTCATGAACACAAGGGTACAAGTTGATCTACCGTAGATACGATGTGTGCATGCGTAGAGCGCAAGTGAGAGGTCGTAGGGAAATTCGGTACGAGGGAACACATGGAAATGTTGATAACCGCGGATAGAAGATCCACGGAAATTTAAGCCTCGCGTAGAATATGGAATATGACATTGCATGCCTGCGTCTCCGCATAGAACTAGCTCTACGAATTCTCTAATATAGGAAACAGAAACCGCGAGCATACCGCACTATTATGTGACAAGCGATTGGCCTGGTAAATCGTTCGTAACCTCCACGCTATTTAATATCTTGGTACGGACATGTGGGACATACGCGTATGTTTGATTTGACAGGATGACGCGTTCATGTATGGCTATCTTCGCAGATAGTGCTTATTCCAACTTGCATCAACGGGCTAGTGAAATCCCTCCTGTTGCGTCAATGGTTCACCATCGTATACTCCGTTAGTAGCATTTATATGATAAGTTCATACCATTCCATCTGTTACCGCTGGAGAGTAATGTTACGAGGTAATTTTCCAATTTGACTAGATTGGATTCAGTACGTAGTCGAAGATCGATTCTGCGGTTCCAAACTTTGGTTAAGGTCGTTCGGCCAGAACCACAGCGCCGTAACATCAATATTGATAAGTAAAGGGAAATACATCCGGAGACAGTATTAAATGTATCTTTGGTTCAGTTCCATATTGACGAAGACTCTCGTCCTTTTTATTAGATTTTCATCCTCGCCGCGGACGGCCAGAAAATTGCAAAGATTCAATAAAAGAGATAACAATGCTCTGAAGAATGGGAAAATACAATACAGAAAATTCAGTCGCGCTACGATGGATAATTTTCAGCACACAAAGAGAATTGAGGAATCCACAACGATTGCATCAAAGTTTGAGTTCAATCTCTTTATCGTACCCGAGCTGCATGACCCCTTCTGTATTCTACACTACATCCCTCATTTCTCACTTGTGTTTGCTTATCCATTTGGCATTCGTCGCCGTCCTTAAAAACACTTGGAAGCAGGAATCTCAACTGTAACGAACAGAATTGCGAAGGCACTCGAGACACGAGCATGCGTCGAGCATCAGGTTTGATACACTCCTCAATCCTGCTCGGTCTTCCAACCGAATTATGGGTGAATTCTTCCCTGAAGGAGTTCCCACTGTATAGAATTTCAATGGAAACACAACTGATATTTTACAAGCAACACAAATAATTTAAATCCTCGCAATTCATTTTCCACTAACCCACGTTGTAAACTCAGACCTTCCCCGTAGTCTTCAAATCTTTTTCTCGAATGATAAGGATACCTGGCATTATTCAATGCGAGCAGAACAAATAACCGGCGAACTTGGTTATCCAAGAATTTTCATTTTTTCATAGAAATGCCGGACCTTTTTTTAAACCAACCAGGTAATCAAATTTCTTGGGTTTCACCATCGAATCCCCAATCAGTAAGAAATATTTATAACAGAACAGAATCAACACCCATAGAATGGCTCCCTAACAAAAATGTACGTGCCACGATCAATGCGAATAAATCCAAACGCCACACGAGTCTCGCAGTTTTAAAGAGTCCGATAGTTCGAAACTGAAGTAAATCAATGAATTGAAAATTAATAACAGAAATGAATTGATCGTACTGCGTGGAAATCAGGAGGAAATTTATTCAACGCGGAAATGATGCGTGACATGAAAGTACTGC
Source organism: Hyposoter dolosus (assembly GCA_963921915.1). Lineage (NCBI taxonomy): Eukaryota > Metazoa > Arthropoda > Insecta > Hymenoptera > Ichneumonidae > Hyposoter > Hyposoter dolosus. The sequence continues at coordinate 20,255,037 of OY998130.1, read as the reverse complement.
AGTTTTTTTGGCTTTGTTTCACGTGAGTATTAACATGAAAATCACACACCAGGCCATGTATCGTGGCGGATTAAAACAAGGCCATAACGAAAGCTCCTCAGAATTTAGTATGCATATACATAATCCTCTAGTGGTATTGGTAAATCGATAACGTTGAGGTTGTGACAGATATACATAACTCATGCGTCCTCTTGTGTTCAATGCATTAGCTGTATATTACAGGCTGTAATATAGTGCGACCAATGCAATTTTAGAGGAATACCTGTAGGAACCGGGATTCTCTATGTACCCTACAATTTCGTAGAGGTAGAATAGTATGCATACATTATATATACACGTGGGTAAACTATTATAGATGTGTATACACACCCTTCCGCTCCTATACTCAGCAATCTGCATTTACGTTTGAAGTAATCGATACCAATTGATTGGGCGTCTATCCCTTGACCACGACTCTCCACCCAATTCTCAATCCACCGTGTAATAATAACAAGGGGATGTGTCATTAGTATGTGATATTAATTTGGCGCAATGGGGTATTACCGGTTCGATTGCTGGATAGATTTGTCCACGGATTACAGAATCTTCGTTACAAAATTGATGGGTCCTTGACACATTTTCACATGTTAACTGATGAGCTCGGTGGCATTGACTGTGATTATATGTACCCCGTTTCCTGCATATGATTTCCAGCAGCTTGTCATATGAATACAGAGTCTCTCTGCTGGACCAACAAATAAGTCCATTTCGAGCTTTTCTCGAATTCTGAATGCGATCTTCGGGAGAAGTTTCATAATTACCGCTAGAGTCGAGAAGATGATTAGTATATAGGATGTGGTAACACTATATGCTACTGATTAGGAGAACTATACGTTTATGTACAATGCACGCGAGACATGGGTTGGGGAGAGTTAATTTAGGAGGTTGTCGAAATTCCTTGTTTCAGTTCTTCAGTGCCTCTCGATGTATCTGAAGAGAAACAATCGAATTCGAAATTGGTTGAGATGTGCCATGAATCAGGGAAACGGGCTGATAGAAATGGTCTGATGTATATATCTGTACCAATCTGTACCAATACACATTGTACTTACAGTGCGTGTGCTAACTGACGGAACGTACATAAAAATAATAGGGAGAGATTGAAGCAGAAAGAGACGGTGAGGTATTCGTCAGACTAGATCAGATTAATTGTTCTTCGGTACCGCTTGGCAGGCAGAGACGAGATGAAAACAAATTGGAACTGAAAATAAAAATGAATGAAACGATGACACAAAAATCGAAGATCGAAAGGAAAATAAAAAGGACGCTGGAGAGAGAGAGAGAGGGAGGAAGAGTGAGGGGTGTGAAGGAGATACGGTGAATGCTTACAATCAGGGTTATTCAGTTCCGTAAAATTAACGAAATTGAAACAGCGCAATTGCGTTGCTGTCATGGTGAACGCGTTCAAAAGGAACCCTTTGCGTTCCCTTGTATGATTAGACAAAACCAGGAGTCACGTAATCCAATTTCTTATGCCTCTGGTTTATTACAAGCTTGTAGAGTTACGATCGTTACGAGTTGTCTACTGCATTGATGATAACGAAACGAATGTCTTTGACGCCAGAGCAACTGGCTTGGGCGTATTGACGAATCACCACTCCTTTTGCATATGACGAATTCACCGGGTTGAAATTTATAGAGATTAACGAGGCAGTTGTAGCCTGTCTGGCAGTGCATTCCAATCGGACATAACCCCTGGACCTAACAATCGAATACCAATCAAACGCAATCCCCCTTCAATCTAGGAATTCCATTCGCCTCCTATTCTTGAATGCTGCCTGGGCACCCCTGCTGCGGTCCTTTGGTGATCTCTTTGATTGTTTTTGTCCGTTGATCGCTGAGCATATTCCTATATAGCAGCCCTTCAGATCTCTCTTGTGTGAGCTCAATTTCCGGCAAACGGTGTTATCAAAAATCATCATATTTACTTGCAGGCGAAGGTTCGTCCTCTTGTGCTGGTTGACCCATTTAACGCTAGTAGCCATATTTGTAATAGACATACTACGAAATTGGTTGATCTTTTTGTTGTTAATGTATAATGGTCCTGAGAATAAAAGTGTTTCCTGCAGATTGTGAGCTTACAGCTCTTTGCAATGATTCAATTATATGTCACCAGCTGCTTATTACTGCCGTGCAATGACATCAGCACCGAAGCACAATCCATTTATCCCCAGAAGCCTTAGGAAGAATGAAAACACATGGCATAGACAAGAGGCAGCTCAAATTGAATTCGAATGGAAGATGTATAGAGAGTACCAATTCATCCAATAACCTTGAGGAGTACAGAAAGACAGAGAGAAAGCGAGTTAGGCGCACCGAAAGCTTGTGGTGGCCAGGCGTCTCTTCTCGTTTCCATCATGCTCTGGAACTGACCGAGGCGAGCAGAGCACGTTGCACGAACCCGCGGTCCCGACATTGAATTTATGGGCTTCCAACTCGTTCGGACGCAGAAAGGGTTCTGGTACTAGCTGTAGTATTGCCCTCTATGTACGAGGAATTGTGTACCACACTTTGAGCCCAGATAGATTCGATAATAATGGAGTTTCTCTCGTGAGCCTCCCTACGAAACCCATTCTCCATTAACCACTTTCCTACCTTCTTCTCATCCTCCTAGCCCCTTTTTTCCCTTGCTTTCTCTGGCACTAACTGCTTGCTACCTGCGGCTTTGTCCAAACGAGACAGAGACAAATGCAACCCGTGCTCACTCGGCTTTCCTACAACACGAAGCTATATTCCAGAGAATCCATTATTTTTTCTACTCCAAACGATCTTGGCATTGTCTTCTAATTATATGCGCTCCTTCATGGGAAAACAATGTATGTAGCCCGCTGTATGTGTGTCGATAATGAAGTATTTTCGTTATTGCGTGAGCCAAACATCCTAGAAGAACGGTATGAGAGAAACAATGCATCTTCGTTTCTTTCTGCTGTCTGGAAATTGCGTCTCATCTATACTGGACAAAGCAGAGTGTCATCAATCCGCCTCTTCCTCGTGTATGATAAGCAATAACAAACTTTCTTGTTTCATACATCGATTGACGAGAATCTACATAGAGACCCCGGTTAATGACTCAGTAACCGTTTAGGCGTCGTTGAGGTTTCATGAGAGACGTGGTTGCGGAAACGGTTACGATTTTCTTGAAAAGATTCTAAATAATAGATTAAAATTCTATTCGATGATCGAGTAATGGATCATGATGGACGACAAGTTAGAAAAGAAATATCACGTGCAGAAACGATGTTGAGTTTCGGGTGAAGTCATGAATAGCAACATCAAGGGTTGTGATGTCACGGACTCGATACATCGACCACTCAAGACCGAGTGATTCTGGCGATTGCTGAGCCAAAGATTGCAGCTTGATCTCTCAACGAGCCCATAGGCACTTTCCTTTCACCACCAATCTCGGAATGGGGAGGATGGCATTCTGAATTGGAAAATCCGAATGTGATTTTTCTGAGCGAAAATTTGACGCTTTTCAAATTTAATCCTCGCATGCTAGAAAACATCACGTAGGCAAAGTGACACTCATGGAAGATGAATTGCTCATATTTCATCTTGGTTGAGTACGTGCGATAGGAAAAATGAAAGGTCAACGGCCACGTCCGTCGACAAATGTCCGTTTGGTGACTAGCGCGAATTTGGAGACTAGGGCTTTTGTAGACCTTTTTTCATGGCTGCCAATTACGAGAAGGACACTGACCCGGCAGACCGGCGCGAGTCATCGTAGAGCTATACATTGATTGATTGTCGAATAATATTGAAATATAATCGAGTGCGATGGGCGTACGTTTTGACATGCAGACCGCATTCAGGGTCGATTGCCTATCACCAATCTCGTAATTTTGCAGCTACACAACTTTTTAAAAGTTGATCATGATTATCCGAGTGGAATCAAACTACCGCAGATCAACCCTAGTTGGGTCCAAACAAAAGGTCAAACTTAGCTTATCAGGACCTGACCACGATTGTGAATTTCCCATGGAGATTTTTTCATTTTGTCCTGATCAGAATTCTCTCGCATTCCGCGGTTCCGACCACGATAAACTCGAGGATGACATCTCCGGCCACCCTGGCTTGGGTGTGAATGAATTCTCATCGGGTAAACATCGGCATATTGGAAGAAATTGTATCTGTGGTAATCCGGTTCCGATTGGAACCTGATGAGCATATCGTCTTCCCACGCTTTCGGCCCTTTAACATGGTCTGGCTCGGCTAAACTTCTGATCAGGTAAATTTAGAGATCATTACAAGGAAGAATCATCTTGACATAGTTATTAAATGAATCAGAATGAATATACATTTTACAATTTGTAACCAGACGTCAGAATCGAATCAAGATCCCAGCTGGAGAATACTCTGGCTCTACACAAAGGCATTTGTTTTAGTAAATCATATACATCCTGCAGAGTCAACTTGGAAAGATTACATGGATAATAACACGCATAATTTTCGTTAGAGGTCGAGACAACTGTCTGGTGGAAAAATTGGCGAAACGTCCTCACCGTCGCTTACGCAAAGCCCAACTCAAAGCCATATATCCTCTCGCGCTCTTTTCCTCTATCCCTGTACACAGCTCATCCCTCATCGTTGTATTTTATCTTGACTCTTCATTCTTTATGCGCGACTGACGCCGCGCCACGATGTCACGGCCAATGTATTCTCGCGTTTACTCTTGTCGCGCTTACTTGCTCCCCGCGTACGATAATGCCGCATGAGCCACGCGGTTATACGCTTCAGAGTTTCAAAACCCGAAAGACCTGAACACGGCAATATTGTTCGTGTTTACTTACACAAACTTGACTGTTGCATCAACTTTTCACGTGATCCATTGCTTTTGGGAATAGTCCACACTATATTTCATCCTTCCTTCACTTTTCTTCGGTATTACTGGGATTATGGGTCCTTCTTACGTGCCTGAGTCATCACCTTCCTCGATTACTCGTTTACGTCAACAATCCATTACAGTTTATTGCATTGCTTGCACTCTACATCCGGCGGTTCAGCTGAGGCACATCATCACTTTACCTTGTATTTTCCACCGCTTTCCTTACTGCCGTATACACGTGAATATTGCGCCGAAGGTTTGTCTTCAACGTGTGAAAATGGTTTCTTACGCCACAAGCTGTTCGGCTGTCTCTTCACGAGATGATTTTGATTAATCTCCCTCACCCCGAGAACTGAAGAAACCCCTGCCAGCTCATGAAAAATAAGTCCGAGGATCTCGACAACGCCCGACGATAAAGTGACTCTTTACATCGTAGAAGGATGAAGGCTCCAGGAGGAAGACAGAAAGGCACACCCGAGTCTTTTCCCATGCAGACAAACTAGAGACACGGAACTAAGGACGTTCGTAGGTACAGTAAAAAGATCGTATTTCTCAACCACCGCGGATACTAAGTACACGCTTCTGAATTTCGAAACACGGTACGATTGCCTCTCCAATCCTCAAAAGTCTGATTCAACATGATGCTCACATATCTCAGATTTGAGAGTCAGGTGGATTTCTTTTATTAAAATATTGCAGGAACATAAATTTTACGCTGGACCAAAATTAATCTTCACCAAGAATAATTCACGCCGCCTGATGTCCTTTGGAGCCCTTGACAATCTTTGGCAAAATATGGTTCCAAAGTCGTCATTCATGTCCAATTTTCTCGAACGTTTCCTACATTTGTTCTGTCGTAGAAAAAAAAAATCGTGCCCTTTTCCTTTGCCATGGGAAGTGGAATATCGTTTTTGTGACTATGGTCTTGCCTTCGATTTTTTTATACAGAGGCAGCAGCACAAACTCGGATTGATTTGTAGAAGCACTTATCCAGGATTGGCAAAATTATATAAAAAGATTCTATGGAAGATGACAAATGCATTTGGTTGACAACGACTAACAACTTCAGTTCACAATTGATCGATTATTGACAAAGAGAAAATGTGAATACATTCCCCGTGTTTATAACTTTGCTCCCAGTGAAAAAAAAATTGAGCCTTCTGTGTGGGAAGGGGAGGGCTGAATGTTAAACCGTTAGCATTTAATAAACCTCAATGACAAACTTGATACTGATCCATGAAATCGTGGTGTAGCTATTACGATAGGAGCTCTCTCTGCCTGTCGAACATCCACATTTTCAAATGTAATCTCAAGTATTCACAGCATCAAATACTTACTTGTATTTTTCCCCTTCATGGAACAATCCATTTCATCAAGCTCGTTGTATTACAACTGTGTACGATGTTCCCGCGTTCGAAACAAAGAGATCACGTTGGCAAAATTGATTTACATTCAATTTCTCACGATGATGGAGAATGCTACTATGGCAGATGGACTTGTTCCGTCGAGGTTTTTATTGTCCTCATGATATTTAAAGGCTACTGACTCTATGCCGCATTCAAGTTAGTTTAATGGTCCAGAGAATACGATGCTCATATTTCAAGCAGATGAGGAGATAGTAAAGCAAAAAGCTCTTCGAGTATGCACAAAAATGGCATAATCGTCTTCTGGCCTCACCGCCCTGGAAACTAAAAATCACGAGCGATTTGCCGAGACCAAAATGGAAAAAAATAAACAATGTCTTTACCGATAAATGGTAATTCACGATATCATTTTCGAGGATAAATAAATGCTGTCATTCTTTTATTGAAGAGTTTTCATTTGAAAGGAATGTCCTTTGAACCTTGAGTTCTCCAGGTGATTTATTTATCTTTTATTTGTCCAAGGGATCAATTGCGACGGTCTTGATACGCTGACGTGCTAGCCTCCCCATTAATAGGAAGAAGTGAGGATGAGAAGCAGAAGAGAGGGTCGTAAATGTAGTTGGCAATCTTGCTTTGTTTATATATCTCGTAGCCGTTGATCTCCTTTAAAGAGACAAGCAGGATAACGTGGTGCAAACTCGTTGAAAGAGGAGGCAGCTCGTATTATTCGTTTTTGCTCCTCACTCATTGTCCACGCTGTCTGTGTGTATTCTCCGAAGGATATTTTACACGAGACACGTGGCAGGCACTGTACATTTACAATCTTGTGTGTATACATGGATACTGACAAATATATACACATCTAAACTAGAAAGGGAAACCCTCATACGAGCAGCGTTTTCTGTGTGTATATATTTGCCAACTGTATTCCTGGGTGACTTGAGCCAACATTGCTACATCCAGAAGCCTAATACCAACACCCCAAGGTAACACATTGTGAGAAGCAATTTGTGTGTTACAATGTGTGCGTGGGTGTGAGTGTGTCCGAGAGCAACTGATATATTCTTGCTCACACACTGTAATCGTGCATTTCTGTCCTCGTATTGACATTGCAAGGGTTTGTTGGTAATTCGACAAATTTGTGATAAAAGCTCTGTTTCGCTTGATCGGAGTCTGAGAAAAAATACGAGTAGCTCCACGAGTTTTTTTCGTTATCGACTATCGTTCAGGGGATTGTGAACGATGAAAAAAAAACGTCAATTTTTTCATTGGATCACTCCGAATGCCAGTTTTTCGATGAAATTGTTCTATTGTTGAGCTTTTTCGAAGTTAGTTTGAGCGAAAGTCAGCACTAATTCTATAATTTCGTCAAATGAAAGGAGAGAGGAATATGGACAGGATAGAGGGTACAAGAAAAGTTTTTCGACGACTATTCGTATAAAAAAACTTGGCGAAAGTTATTGGTGAAAAAAAAACGAAGGATTTTCTGTTCTGGGGTCTTTTTGTTTCAACGTAAAAGAGCCCTGAGGACAGACGAGGCTCTGAGAGCTAGTTATTTTTACAGGAAGTTAAACAAGGAGTAAGTACCTCAAGTTTCAAGCCCTTATGAGACCTCTACTCTTGCCACAGAGATCTCTTTACGGTCGCTTTTGGCTCTTCACCAAAGTTGGCTGCATCCTTCCGTTTTATAGACTGTACCGTCAGACCTGATCTCTTTCGTTTCTCGCTCTCTGTCGCACATCAGTATCTTCACGTAACTTACCAATTTAAAAACTCGAGGCATCAGGTTTTTCAGGGTCTTATGAAATGTCACGTAATCTGAAGTTTTTTTTTTTTTTAGTTTCTCGAAAGAAGCCGTTCATGTACTGCAAATTTTCCAAATTTCTCCCTCGTTTCAAAAATTTGGCGAACGACGTAATTCCTCGAATATGAGGAACGACAAAGAAATCACAGGAATAAGAATTAGATTCGGAAAGGACTCAGACGGAATGAATAATTGTTACAAAGCACAGACGGAAACTAAGCGAATATTGCGACCTCCTGCATTCGATGCTGCAGATTGTTCACAGCTCCTACGAGCTGGCAGCTTCCGTAATTATGCCTCTCAGCGTTTTCTTCTCTCTCAATACCAACGATCCCATTCCCTTAATACGCTTGACTTCCTCATAAAAAAACTCCATTAGCGAATGTATCCAATGATAATCGTACGATTTGCTTCTTATCCACAATCTCCGGATGCATAATCAATTAATACCTCTCAGAGACGCAAACACAGGATCCTGTGTACGCACCCGTTGGAGAGCTTCAACGAGATCTTGAAAGATTAATGAACCTGTGACAATAGTTGTTTATTCCAGGCGTTAAGGTACTTGGACAGCTTACAACGGGTGCACAAAAATGTCAATCGTACATGGGTACGATTCCTTGCGGATCCTTTGTTGCGGAGGTTCTTCGCGGGAGCCTTTGCGGATTAGATTAAAGTTCAAAGAAATTATTTCGAACACGTGCGCGAAGAATGTGCTGCTGACACATTTCTTCCAACGCCTGTAATGTCAATAGTTACGGAACGAATAGTGAATTTCAAAATAATGTGACGGAAATAATTTCACGCGAGAATCTGCAACGAAGGTTATTTTCGCGATACTTTTGAATAAAGTTTACTACGTTTTTAATGAAACAAACGTAATTTTGAAGGAATGTGAAAAATTGTAATTTGTCGAGCAAAATATCTTTTCGTCCAACAATGGAATTCGCTACTCGCTATAAGTATGTGAGCGGCAATATCGTTTCAATATTAATTTATCAGCAGCACTTTTTAATTCAATTTTAATTTGAAAAAATAAAAAAATATGGTATTTTCGGTTACAACGTGTCGCTATCCTGCACGGGAACGTGAACATGGCAATTTTTTGGATAAATTCGTGCAGCGATAGAATCTCTTACTCGGTAAGTACGTGAGTGGTAATAACGTTCCAGCGTGAATGTATCGGCAGCACTTTCCTTCCCTCTGGTCTTGGATGTAATGAGAAACTATGGAAATTGCCAATGCACATAATAGCTGACCTTCGTCTCTGGTAAACATACCAAAAAGCTTATCCTCGTGTTCCTCATACTCCATTCGTTGAACCAGGCGAACCTGCAACGTAACGTCAATATTTATGACTCTAATTAATGAGTTTTCTCTGTTGTCGTTTTGGGATTCTAGAAATAATTAAGAAACTCTATAAGGCTGTTACGTTCTCCGGTGTTCATAATCATTAATATAATTCAATTACGATTGGAATTAACTGTGAGAAGTTGCTGGAAATGAGTGAGTATTAATCATGGCCTAGGCAGGAAAATAGAAGCATTCATCACTTGATCCCCACGATTGCGATTCAGCCGTGTATGGCGACATCATTCATTTTCGTCCAAGTCTCTACAGGGTCACGTGTCACGTCATTGAAGATTCGGTAGCTCGAGCCGGAAGAATTAATGAAAATCTACGATTTCCGATGTGATTAAGTAGAAAAAGACTAACAAACTTTCAAGTGGTTCTTTCGAAATGAGAAAATAATTACGCTCGCGATTGGGAACGAAAAAAACGAACGGATAGAGAGAACTTTGAGTTGTCTCCATCTTGTTCTCTGTCACTCTATTTCTCTCTTGCACATGTACGTGTACAGGATTTTTCCATTTGCCTCGCTTTTTTCTGTCTTCGTTTCGATACTTTTTTCCCTTTATATCAAGCCCACCGTTGTGCACGAGAGCTTTTTGTGAATAAGCATAAACTTTTTCCTAAGCCGGCCTGTGGACAGACTTTTAATTTAAAAGTTGGCCTCGGCGTTAATATTAAAGACCCGAGGCGTACGAATCCACCTCTTCCACTCGTACCCTCCCCTCGACCAGTTTTTTTATACCCTCAACTGCCAACCTTCGGTTGCGCTTCTCATTCGACGAACAGCCTCAAAGTAAATTGTGCAATGAGAAAGAGAGAGAGAGAGAGAGAGAGAGCAAGAGAAAAAGAGACAGGGATGGAATGATATTTACGAAACGAAATTCCAATCTCTCGCTTCTTCCCTTTCTCCTACTTCTTCTTCTATCGACGCTCACTTCATAGTCGCTCCGCAAACTAGATTACCTTCCAACCCTTCATCGCCATCCACTTCTATTCCGTAGCTTGCGGTTTCCAACCGTTCTCCGGAAATATTCAATTAACCACTTTTCAGACTAAACGAATGAATAATCGTAGGATCCGGCTCACCATGAGCCTTTCGATACCTTATATCCGTAGAATCCGTATCTCTGTAGAATTAGAACTCAAGATGTTTCTAGTAAATATTACATCAAATTGTAGACAGATCATTTCTGCAACCTTCCAATTCGTGAAAACAAAACGAAAATCCATTCATTCCAGTTTCAGATTAAATATCTTGTTATTTATCGTTTAGGAACTCAGAACTTTATCCGAACATTGATAACGAAATGAAAGATTTTTTGCCTGTATTTGCCATTGCGAAGAAAATGAAATAATTTGAAAAAATGATACGGGAAGTTTTTGCAGATTTCTCAATTCTCGATCCGGAGGATTGCCAGAGTAGCTATTACTGCACGTTGTACGACGGTTGTAAATACAGTGGCTAGACAATCGTGATCACAAAAGGGCCCCAGTTATTTTTATATCAAAGCAGATTCATTATATACGATGAGGAGGTTGCTTTATGTTATAGCAGTTTCGCTTTCTAAGTTTTCATTTCCTGAAGATAATTACTCAGCCTGAGCTGGGGATCATGCACAGCTTGCTCGAAGATTTTTGTCGTATTTCTTGGGCATGTGTTATGTTCAGTACAAATATACCTAGTCTCTCGATATATATGTACGCTGGTCTACTCGTCATTCCTCCTAAGACGTCGCAGTGTTTTGTTACAAACGCTGACGTCATTCCACGACTATATCAGCAACGAAGCTCTCGAAAACTCTTGCTCTGACTTTTCTCTCGTGGAGCTAGCATATAATTTCTTTTTATTTGTTCGCCAAGAAAGATATACGGGAGATAGCTGCACTCAAAACATTCTAACACCGGGATTTTACTCCGGCTTCATATATCTCACGTAGTATTCGACTCGTAGACTCTGCTCGACATCGATGAGTTCGCGATGACGTAGGAGATTCTTGAGGCGTCTTGCGGACTCTGGTATATCGTGTCCCTTTTACTAGACTGTCACTATTCTGAATATGACCCCGTATAACGAAAGAATGCAAGAGCTGGGAGAGTATGAGCACTCGTGTAAATTGCAGTGACGAGCATGACCCGGAGAAAGTACTGTCAGTACTACAGCGGGATGAGTGTAGAAATATCTGGGGGTAATGATTCACTGGTGTTTTTCGGCACGACGTCGCTTTCTATGCGAATGCATTAGCTGGAAAAGCACTGTCGAGAAGCTCCCAAAAATATTTAAGGGAACAGAAATATGAGAAAAAGGAGGAAGTTAAATGAAAGATCGAATGTCGTGTGTAAAACATGTTGAAATATCGAAGTTTTTGATGATTCCTTTGCCCTCGTTTCCACGTGCTCTAACCAATCAGCATTCGTAGAGCGAACCCAACCCTATGGCGATCATACCGTGGCATATAACAAAGTCTTTATCCTTCACTGCACAAGAGGTATGCGAGCTTGGTGAGCAAAAGCGTTTAGACGATGAACCGAACCCTAAAACGGCAACCACAGCGAATGTAATCTTTTCAACCTGCAACTGTGCACTTAGTAAGCAACCAGAGGTAGCGGCTGTCCAGCGGGTATTAAAATCGGAAACGGCAAGCGGAAGCGGACGTGGATGGGGAGCTAGGTCGGAAGTGACCCGTTTGCTGGCGCAGAAGCAAAACTACAACCGTCCTCCTCCACTTCCGGCAACCCAACTCCTCTTATTCCTTATTCGTGTTGACCGGTCTCATATAATCCTGAGACCGCTGTCACCTGACTCCGTGGAATGTCTTCTCTGGGTTAGGAAGGCACGCTTTTGAAATATTGTCTTTTCGAACTTGTAAACCTACACATACCTTTTTAGACCACGGTCTCCAGCGAATATATTTTCTTTTCTTTTGTCTCGTTTCGTGAATATAAAATAAAATATTGAAACACCTTTTGCTCTCTGAGCTCCGAGGAAATCATATTTTCACGCTAAACAAAATGGTCGAGGTAGAAGGCCACTAACAATATTTAAGAAATTGAAAAATTAGTGGCAAAATTCCTGAAAAGCCGGTGAATGGACGACGTTATTAAAGTTCAACATTTATATAAAAATTCGGCCTTGCAAAGAAGAATGTAATTTTTGTTAGTAATTCAACGCCTGATTGAAACATTTTTTCTCAATTTCAAAACTTCATGCTCTTCATAAAACTGATCTCGTCCATTTACTCGTTCCCATCCACACTCTGATCCCTTGACCCGCGACAACTCGCGTATGCGGACAACGATGAAGCGTATCGCAAATGTGGCTTTTTATTCCGGCTGTAGAATCCTGTCAATGATCCTGATCCTGACAGAATGAGTGGCAACAGAAACAACATTCGATATTCCGTTTGGAGGAGGAATGAAACATTTCTTATTGCTCATAAGCTTTTGTTTATTATGACTACTTGGCAACAGTTTGTACGCGTCGTGTTTATAACGATAACCGCGTTTTGTTTCTATGTCCAATTGTACTTCTGCTCGAGTGTTGAACCCTCGAATACAATCCGCAAAAGTTCGTAAATATTGGACGCGAACCATAGCAAGGAGATGAATTATTCAAATGGAGTAGCTTGGACGCGGACGGGCCGCTATACTACCACACTCGGAATTGTTTTATTCATTGTCTATGTGTACGAGTGTATTAAGTGAGACGTCGAAATGAGAGGAAAATCGTCGGTGCGTACACAAGAGAAACGAGAAAGTGTGCAATGTGTAGTCTGGGACTTGACATATCCATTCATTACTGAAGTGTGACATAATAACTATTACAGTTTATGCTTCCACGATTCAAAATGTTCGAGATAATGATTCAACCAAGGTTGAAATTGCGTAGAACATCAAATGACATTTTTTATACAGCATCAAAAACATTGCACCATTTACTATTAGATTTAAAAAATGTTGACAAGTCTCGAAAAGTGTCTTTTATTTCGTTACGTAAGTAACGTATTCGGTGGTCATTTATCTTTATGATTGTTAGCTGAGCCGAAGAAGCGTGGCGTAGGAAAAAATGACCATCGTTAGAGACAGCAAATCTAGGTAAGATCAATGTCTTCCATTTATACGGAACGTTTCCGAAGGATATCATGCGCTAAATCATACTGATGGGACATTGGGTTTTACTGGCGCTGGGTCAAAATGCTCCAACGATGAAAACCTGAATAAAAATATCTCCGAAAACAAATTCGCCAGGAAGACAAAACTTGGGTCAAAAATATCTTGCGCGTGAATTAACCCCAACAAAATTAGGTTTGAATGACTTATTCGGGTTTGGATAAAATTTCGCAGGCCCCTGTATAAACCTGCCTGGGTTGAAGTTGCGACACTTTCGTTCATGCAGTTCTGTCCGGAATTTCCTTAGAGCAGCGGTTGACCTTAAAATTTTCAAGCACAATCCTGTTACCTCCGAATAATGTGTAGTTATTATGTTATATTTAGGATTCTTATATTTGGGGATATTTTTTCTGGAATTATTTTATACCTGCGACATTTTTGCCGTGGGTCATTTCTATGAATTATTTTTGCATGAGATATTTTGGTAGGATGACTGTTTTACAGTGTGGGATCGAGCAGGACTCAATGGTTGGCAGAGCTTGTTTGCCAGCTTTAGAAGGTACAATTTTAAGTTCGGACCATTAGCCGCATCGCAGGGTTCTCATGTAAAATAAATTTCCGGGCACACACATGGTGAATATGGAATATTTATTGCCCCATCCACGACGGTCTCGAGCCGCAATACTGGAAGAGTCACGGAAAAAGGCCGCAGCAGTTTCGGTCACGACCTTTTCCGGGGTTCACTCGGTCGCCAAGACCAGCAGCAATGGGCTGTGCCCGTTCGAGGGCGAAATTAAAATGAAGTGCCGAAGTCAGGCAGTTGGTATTCGTCGATTCGGATAGTGAACATTGAGAGCTGCCACCGAAAGGGAAAGACGTCGTAGCCTCGTAAATCAGCAGAATTTCACCGTTGGCTTTCCTCTACTCGCCAAAACGATCAAATTAACTTCAGCGATCGATCCACCTATACTCTCTCACTTCATCGATTCATTTTTCTCTTGCTCTGCTGCTCCGTTATCCACTTCGTCAATGCTTTCCTCCGACCTTTGCTCCGCTTTCGCTGTATCCGGATTTTTCACCCTTTCCAATTCACATCGAGACCGTTCTTTATCTCACTGAACCTAAGAACGTAGCTAAAAACATTTCCATCACTGCGAAACGATAACAATAGAGAAGCTGGAAACAATGGCCAGAGGTCGATAGTGAGTGCGATGTTGTTGGCTGTCGTTCGAATACAAATTATTCGTTAATGTTGCTCAGTCATTCGTTCATAGACATTGAAACATTTGAATCTGGAGCATTGCGAGAAGTGCCGAGTCATATTTTCCAGTCTAATCGATCAAGAAGAAAAATATTTCTTATCAGTTCTCAGGCTGGCGTTATTGAATCCATTTCTCATCAATGGCTTCATAATTTATTCCAGAAAGACAGGATTCTACCTTGAATTATTCCAAGAGATGGAGCACCATCTTGAGAAACTCACAAAAAGGAAAAAATAAGGAAGCCTTTAACAGATAAAAAATGTTGTTCGCTCCAGATATTCGTTCATCAGATTTCACCTCATGGAAATATTCCATGCAACCTCACTTACAGATCTGCAACTGGAAGCGTCCAACAAAAAAGCATTGCGGGTAACTGTAGGTAAAAGATGCACTCGAGAAGTTTCGCCATTTGAGAATACAATCGTTATGCGAAGACCAGTGCTTCTTTCCTGGCTGCGTGAGACGACTAGATATTGCGATCAAAAATACAAGTATAACGGAGCTAGACAGAAAGAGAGACTTGTGCTAGTATTATACCAGCTTTTCTTGAGTACTCTGCACTTACCCATACCATCAGTGATAACCAGAGAGCATAGATTCCTGCTGGCTGTATGCTTCTCTCGTACGTTCCTTCTAACTCTTATTTTCGTACATATCTTAAAAGAAAGAAAAATGTGAAAGGCCGAGGAAAAATGAGACAGATGTTAGAAAGAGAGGAGACACGGAATGCGAAATGTGTATTTCAATCTCTCAGTGAGTAGTGCAGTGCGCGACGATGCCATTAGGACCTAAACGAGCGTAAAAATAGTAGTGGCACAACAGTTGACAAAAGTTCATTCTGAATGAACAAGAAATGAAGTAGCGAGTGAAAACAAGCACGTTCAACTGTGCGACTAACCAAAATTTAGTCGCATGGATCACAGGTACGAGAATAAATGTTTCCCAGTCGAGATATTAACACCAGGAGAATCACGCTGGTACGTGACGTTGTCCAGGCAGAACATTTCCATGCCAACAGTACGTAAATAAAGAATAAACCGGAGGGGATGAGTGAGAGCAAAGAAGCTGAGTTACGACGAATTGAGACAGCAACGAACAAACATAAAACGGACAGTACGGATGGGTCAGTCTTGTCACGATGAAAAGTTTTGAAATGAGAGCATGAAGAAACACGAGAAACGGAAGGAAGATTTAAAAGGAAAGGGGGAAGACTTTTCCTTTTGACAAAAGGTGAAAGCTGCGGGCTAAGCAGTGTGCACACTTGGGCCTCGGAGTTAACGCAATCTCTGCTGGCAGCAAGGTGGTATACAGCCACAGGGTAAATATGTATACACGAATGAACCGAGGCTCGCACTAGCGACACTATGGATATGGGTTTTAAAACGTTCTAAAAGCTGCATCAAAAAAGAATAAAGTAAAATAAAAACATGAAACTCGGACATTCATTAGCCTTTGCTCTCGCACGCTGGTTGAAAGGACGAAATCCAGCGGGTGTGCTTTCCAGCTTTTTGTACGATTGATGAAAAAAGTTATTAAATTCCACCCGTCCGCTTAATTTATCTTCAATGTAGAAACTGATTAATCTGGAATAGCAGAAAACTCGTAGAAACGGTACGCCAGCCATTCATAACATTCCAATCAAGGATCTTCGTCACGAACGATATATATTGCATTTGGATAATGATCGTCGATGAGTTGGTAGTAATTAAACGAAATAAGGATGAATTGGGAAGCGTATAATAGCGATTTTTCGACATGAACGATTTAAACTCGAGGTACTCCGTTTTCCCAATACTCATTTCCATTGTTCACGTACTCTACGGATTTCTCTCTCTCTCTCTCTCTCTCTCTCTTTTCTCTTCGACGTTCTTTCTCTTTCCGGCAGGATTTCTGACGCCGAGTGTGCACTAGCGCGAAATATTGCATCCTCCGAGCGTCTCCTGCGACGAGGGAACGGAATCAATCTTAACGGTACTTAGATGAGGAACGCATAGACGAGAGTGAAGTGAGGAGGGATCAATGTGATTTGGAGATGAGGTGATGGAAGGATCCTCACGAGAGTGCCCGAAGCTACGAGTAAGCAACTCGTTTATCTGAGTTAAAAGAAAGGTTTTAATCTACGACATTTCTTCCTTATTTACATTGGGTATATGCACCACAGCGACCCAAGCAGAGAAGCCTTACTTATCCAGAATTAAGAGACCGAGCGTGAGTGTGCCCACAAACCTTTGGTTTTCCAGCCCAACCGCACCAAAGGGAAATGTTTAACAAAGAATGCAAAGGTTCGCATATGACACTTGATCCTCTGCAGCCAAGTTAAAGGAGTTTACGCGTAATGCCTCATGTGATTTCCAAAAGGAACCGCGAGCATGTTCCGGCTTCTCTATGACACGTCAATCTCTTCCTATGAGACGCAGAGCACAGACAGAGGCTTACAGAGCTAAATGCGTGGGAAAAGGATAGGCAGACGGGAATATGAACTTTAAGGGATTCTGCGGGCATACGGCTGGTTAAGAAATGAATATGTCATTGGATCAAGAGACGCGGTAGCGGCTCGATTTAATTTACAGGAATATTATAGAAGTTTGTGTAAAGGACGAGACAGTTTTGATGAGGCAATGAGCTCAAAAACCATGAATTTGAAGGATGACCTATAGCAACGGAATCGAGAGAAAATTGAAAGAAACCGAAAGCTGAATTTTTTTGGCAGCAACTTTATTTCCAACTACATACTGTCAGCGTTGAATGATGAATTCTTAAAAGGAAAAGTTACGTGACGAACTCTAAGAAAATTAATTGTTTTTTGTTTTTTATTTTTAAGCAATAATTGGTTTTTCAAACCAAGCTTTGGTTTTCAAAGGGGAAAAAAAAATTATCATTTTCGCTGTTTTGGAATAATGAATTAATCCGATTGTGTATTTCGTACGTTCGTTTCTGCCGGTGTACTTCAATTATACTGTTTGTTAAAGCGTTCAAGAGAACGAGGAGCAAAGACCCGTACAGGCAATGATGGTTGTGCGTACTCAATCCTAAGCTTCACTGATCTGCAAACTCACTGTCTTGTTACGCCCAAGCAACGACTTCACCTCATGTGACGATCCACGATAGTTTCATCCTGCATCCTCGCACTGTAATTTGCTGTGTTTTCGCTGAATCTATTGACACTGCTTTTGGAATGTGTTTATTTGTACAACTCATTACGAGGGAACATGGCAAGAGTCACGTCCAACAATATACATGTATGTATATAAACGCATCCGGAGTCTTCCAACGAACCATGATCAACGGCTAGTACACCGAGCCCTTTCGTTCAGCTGTAGCAGCCCATGCTATCGATTCCTCATTCCATTTTAACTTTTTCTAATTTTTCATCAAAGATTCGCACGAATTCCTTTAAAAATAAAAAAAAAAGAAACGAAATTTAATAAAATCATGTCTGAGGATTACACATTCATTGAAGTCTGATAAGATGATCGATACGTTTTACCGAAGGCAATCTTGTATGAAGGCAATCTACGAGCGTCTTATGAACCGATAGGAAAAATGAAAAAAAAAAAAAAACTGAGCGAAGATTCGGTGGAACTGGCGAGAGTGTGTGACTGAAAAAGCCACTGACGATAGTCGAATGCTGCGACAGGAGGATAAGGTACTCTATAGGGCTACAAAAGATAGTGGATTCTCTGAGATTCGTTGTTGAGGGTCTCCGCAGATGCGACGAAGAGCTAACATGATGTGCTGTAACACACACACCCATACATCCATATGGATACTCACACGTAGCAACGACAACGTGTAGAGTCGAGTCTACCTTCTATTCGCCAATAATCCTTTCCCGGGATTACTACGCGCGGTATTCGTATTACTGGATACGTAACTCTCGTGCTCCGAAAGCACAGAGGACGAGTTTAATCCCCGACTTTGGAAAAGGGGTGGAAAGGGAGAAAGATCCCGAGAGCGAGAAACAGAGAAAGATGGCAACTCTCGGGGTATCATGCGGGCATCGTATAACCACATACTTATACGATACATCCTGTATCTCTGAGATTGTAGCAACTTTGCTTCGTACATGCTACACATACTACTTCTCAACACCACCCTCGCGTATCAATGTACATGCACATTCTTGGAATTGAAATGCGCTCTCTCGAACAGGACCAACAATCAGTTCAAAGCTTACACCGGTTCACTCGTTCCTCATCAAATTGTATGGAAGTGAACGCCACCTTGTTCGATCTGAATAAACTTTTGGTACCTGTAGCGCTTGAGTTTATAAATGAATTTTTTTCAACCTTCTTTTCGAGCCAAGTACCGCATTTTCGAAAAATATGGAAACTCTTTACTTCCATCTATTTGAAGATTCTTTTTGCTGACCCTCGTTTGCTACAACTTTTCCACGAACTTTCCCTTCGGATTATGTCCGTTTTTCCTTCTGCTTCACGTCCGCTTTCATCTGTTCATACATAACATACTTGCTCGTTCGAGGTTCGAAAGTCAATGCATGAATCGCCAGGTACGACGAAAAGCGCAGGGGACCGAAGGTTGAGGCGGAGTAAAATCTTTTCTGACCTCAAAAGGAAAGAATAAATTTTCTCTTTCCATTAATACACTTTGGGGTCCATTGTGGGCTGAAAGCACTGGATCCAATCAAGAAGATCTACAGCTCCGACTTGAACACGAGGAGTCTCGACTACGATTTGTCAAGAAATATTCTTTGTCGGCTCCCCATCTCGTTACATCCAGCGTCCAGATTCTTACGACCGATCAATTCATCGAAACGTTACAGGTGATAATAATATTTTGTACGTTTATGACTTCTGCTTCATTTTCACACGATTTCCGAGAAAATCCCGTTGTGTGTAATTCGGAAAAAAAACGTCACATCGACACGTGTGCGCTGTAAAACGACCAGCCTGCTTACGAGCAGATTCCATGTAATATGATTGCGTGTGCCCGAAAAGATGTCTTTGCAAAAAGGCGAGAAGAATCGCAGCTGCTATAGCTAATACGTGCGTTGATATATGAACAAACCTGGCATAAAAAATTAATGTTTATGGTAGAGTGTAACACGGTAATGGAGGATAAAATGCGTGAGCGTGTGGCACGCGTATGCCGTGTTTTTATTTCTCCCATTTCCAACTTTCTGCTTCTCATCCGCAGAGAGCTGAAGCATGAGATACAACGATAAAGCTTTCATTTATATATATACAGAGGGAGAGAAGTACTGAAACGCACCGCACGATTTACATCCCCGGTATGGCTCCTTTCGCCACAAATGACTTTCTCTTCAGTCCTATAAACCTAAACCCCAAAACGTTTCCATCTGCTTTCATCTAGATGCATTTTCTCCGCTCACTATCAAGATGAAAGACAACTACATAAAAGGAAAACATTTAAAAAAAAGATTACATGAAAAAATGGATATAAAAGTGGAACGTGGTCGGAGCTCAACTCTAAGCAACAGATAAATGAAGTGTAGGAAGAAAATTTAGCGTCAGATATCGGGAAAAGAGGACGTGGAAAAAAATGGTAGCTGCCCTGATGCTTGGTTGGATGTGTAAGACATATACTCTATAAATCACGAGTTTTCTTTGGGGCTAACACCAGAAAAAAGCCAGTTGTTCTGATAGAAGTGATAAAAGGGGGTGTAGAGAAAAGGATGATGTGTGCTTTTTGTGACGGATGGTGCTTCTAACCCTAAAAATGGAATATGCATCGCATAAAAAATTGAACTTACTCTCAAATAATACCATTACGAATAAACTGCCAGCAGGAGGGTAGAATTTTCAACTAACCATACAAGATTCAGCGTGCAACGAGAAAGGAAAAATAGAACAATGCTTACCCGCGTGCAGAGAACACAGAAGTGTATTTTACACTCGTGTGCTGCAAAGAGCTCGAGGTTGGAGAGCCCGACCCACCGGTGCTTATAACACACAAGTAGATCGAGTGAAACATTGTACCATGGAATAAATGGCCTCAGGAGTTTTCAGAATATATATTAATGCAGTTAGGAGTCAGTAGGGCAAAGCCGATGAGTTTCCTTAAGTAAAACCAACTGTGTATGTGGAAAAAAAAGATTTGCCCATTAGTTAACGAATGAATGTAAAGAATTTTCACAAAGTTTCAAGTAATATAATCGCGTGAGAATCTTAACGGAAATGACTAACCAATGCATCATTCTGGATCGTCTGGTGAATGAAATTGTTTTTCGTTTCTCGTGCACTCTTGAAGGAGTCTCACGATTTCTGGCGCCGAGAGGAGAGCCAAATCTTGAGCAAAAATCTCGGTCGTTGTGGTCTCGAAAAAAAGAGTGATCTCAGGAGAATAGAAGAACGTGGTTGACACGATGTACAAGAGACAACGACGACGCAGACGAAGAAGACGAGCCTCGTTCAGATCAGGTTTCTTTTTGGTATACGGAGGAAACAACCCTTGGGAGCTAAGTCCAGATTCATCGCGAGAGGAATAATCTGTCATCTGATTCGTGGCTTTGCCTACATCGCTGATAAAATATCGTCGTACCAAACTTAACGGGGTATGGCTTCAACAGTTTTGTCGATAAGCTCATCGTGTTCCTTTATTTTTCTTTTTGTCTCGATCCCACTACATCCTCTATCGCCTGTGTGTTACATCCAATGCCAAGGGACGCTTCTCTTATTGACTTGGTTGTCCTATGCATCTGCGAAATTTAATGAGCTTTGAGTTTTCAGGTTCGATTTTTAAACTACAAACAGGTGCAATTTAAAAAAAACGTTCGATTGGCTGATAGCGAGCTTAAAAGAACTTCGCAATGTTCAATGATATCCTGCTTTGAAAAAAATGAGAGTGCGAATGCTGCACAGGGAAAAACGAACAAACTATGCCTGAGGATGATGGGTGATCGGAAACCATTTGATGCAGAATTTCGTTGTTTCCCTTGCGAGCAGTTACACCAGTGTGTGCGGTATCAAAATTTATAAAGTACACGTTTCTAGAATGGTAAATTGTTGATTACGGTGACCTCATAGTTATTTCTATTTGATTTGTAGTAACAGCATTGTTCAGAATTCTTCAATTTCATTAAATTCGTATTCGAGTCTACGAATGAATGGATACGAGACTTACGGACGTAAATTCAAGTTGCATGTGTCCGGATGAAATATAACCAACGTTTCATGGTCCACGTTCAGCCACTAAAATGCAACAACAGAAACGTTAGCGAAACTAATTCAATTACTACCGAATCAGCCGATTGAATGAACTAATTCAACAGAGCGTGTGTGACTTTTACCGCCGTGCGATTCACAGTGTACCAAGGTCCGCGTAGAAAAGCCGCATCGTTAATTCAACTTAAAATTTACGCATTCCATTTTTGGGTCAACCTCATCTATCCCGTTGCGACATAAACTACTGTTCGCGGTGGTTGCAGTTTTTGCTTTGTGGCTCCTAAAAAAGGAAAACCTCGTCGTTCGTATTCGAGAAGTTACGGAATCGTTACTTGACTAACTTTTTTTCTCTCAAGTTTAAATCACACAAACGGGTGTTCCCTCGATATCCTCGTACTTTTATGACCTTTTTTGCACAATCATTGTGCTTTCTGAGGCAGTAACTCTCCATAAGTATGTCTACTCAGTTTGAATAAAATTCATACGATAAAATTTAGTTTATTGACTTAAGTTTTTATTCGTCAAAGAAAAAAAAAATGTTCCTGGATGTTTAACAATTTCAAGTAACAGGATTCCGAATATTCAAGGCAAATGTCAAACTACCGAAACTCGAGCAATTTCTTAACATGTTGAAAATGTAAAAAATATAGTTGGTGATGTAATTCGATAACGGATCTCTCTCCCATTGATCTCATTATAAGTTTAATATCTTGCCGAGAATATTGTTGCGCGGGAGGTAAAAGTGCAACTCGTGAGCCATGACACAAAAAGTACATAGAGTACTACCGAGCACAATAGAAATATGAAAATCGAGGAAACTTGATGGGAGGGTGTAGGTGCAATGTTTATCCTTATCTAACGAGTTTCTAGATGCTGAACACACACCAAAGGCTCTGGGAACTCATTTCTGTTGGTCCTCTGAGCCTGCTACACTTATATATTCGAGTCTCTTGACTCAGCTATCGCCTAGAAGAAACAACAGAGCAGAAGAGAAAGGAGAGAGAGATAAAAGAAAAGTTCAGGCTCTGGCCTATGCGAAATGTCGGGAACTTCATACATTTTTATAACGAGAATATATTGAAAAAATTTGCACGTGATTCGTCGTCTGATGCTGGAGCAAGGAATCGTCAGAGATATAGTAGGGAAAAAGCTCTCGTGCTCTCTTCGAGTGATCGGAAAAATGACGTCGCTGACATATATAGAGGAAGAGCTTTTGGTCTCTCTCTCTCTCTCTCTCTCCCTCTCTCTCTCTCTCTCTCTTTTTCTTTCTTGCGCTTCTATTTTCGTATACATCTATATATATATATATGACACTCTACATTCACCTTCAACCAACATCCCTGGTGGAGCCAGCTGCTGCTCGAGGAAAAACCACTAAAAATCCGCGTCCTTGTTGGGTTCTCTACTACTCACACTCTTCTCTCTCTCTCTCTCTCCCTCTCTCATTCTCTTTCTCTCTCTTTCTCTGTCTCTCTGGCTCTCTTACTTTCGCTCCGCTAAATTCTCGTCTCGACTCTATCCACGACGGTATTTTTAATCTCGAAATATATCACCGATGGAGCATCGCCAATGTCAATATTTATTCTTTGAAAAATAGAGAACCGAGCTCTCGGAGCAGGTTCAGTGTACAGAGCGTATACTGTCTTACACCCTCCCCACACAAGCAATCATGAACTTTGAACACGAAAACTGTAATACGTCGTTCGCTACCAAAAATACCGACGTTTCAGGAATTTCTTAGTCCACGGTGACGTCAACGACTTCGCGAAGCTAAAAACTTCACCGAGCGTCTAACATGAATTATTTTCCTGATTGATGAAATAATAGCAATCGATGCTCCAATCGTGGTTCGTTTTAATGAGGATAAATAAATTTGCACGAGGAAGGACGTTAACACCTTATAAACTGAATCGTGGGGGTTCCATAGACATTTTTTGAAACTTTCGCTCCTATCCTTTGAATCTATCCTCCATTAAGGAAGAGTCTCCGACTAGGATAAGCTTAAAACGTGTCACATTTTTTTCCATCAGCGCCTTCTGCTTCTATAGAATGTTATCATAATTTGAAAACGGTTAAAAAAAAAAAACTGAAAAAAAAATAGAGCTGTTTGTTATCTTTCATCTCTCCACTGTCGATGCATACGTTTTTCCCATCGGGGTCGTGTAATTATTCAGGCGTTGTTGCATGTTTGTCGATTGTATCATTATTCTGTCCTAATGGATTAATCCGTAAGAAGATAAGATCTGTAGATTTTACTTAATATTGTGCTACACTGCTATCAAATAAAACGCAGTTCCTCAGTGTCAACATTATAATATGGAGTTGTGCCGGTTGATATGTAAGTGGTAATGGCCAGCTGGCACGAACTTTTATCAAAACTTTAATTTCCACACGTGTACGTGTAGGCTTAACACGTGTAAATTTTATGTTCACTCTTTAGTCAAACGATGCAGCGACATTTTTCAGGCGGAAACACTTGAACGAAAAACTATAGTCAGGGGTTTAAAGGAGCTACTTCATTTGACTTTTATATTTTCATATTGATGTACTTTTAGTCGGAAGGCCTTGGTAGTTTACGAAGGGACTGTGACCCATCATGGTGTTCCTGTGTAATCCGTTCCTTTTTAGACCCTCACGGTCCTGGTGTACGATTTCTGCTCATCATCCTACACAGGCTTCCTCAGTACGTACACGTGATTACATTACACTTTCGTGTCCTCGCACACATCATAGAATCCTTCAGCATGTGTTTCGGCATCCTAAAATGATCCACGTGACGGTTGACCGTCCACACAGAGCGTGATTAGCGCTACCAACTTGTGATTATCCACCTATCCTTTCCCTTTGACGTGGTGGCCTTTTTATTGCATATCATCGGCGTATATTGTTCTTAATCAATCCAAACGAGGGTGAGGACTTTCAATGAGAATTTCAATGTTAATCAATAATTAGTGAAAAATAATTTTCGTCTATCTTTTTCAGTTTTCACCCTAATCTCTCTGTTTATTTTTCCAGAGGACTGAAGAATGTCCTAATAATCGTTTCTTCATCTCTGTCACGGAGACTTGAATTATACGAGCGTTAATCTCCGTCTGGAATACAATGACTGCATGCTTTTTCAGTCTCGAGTGTATCGAATGCTCTCCGACATCGACTTCAAGTCGAAATTTGTCTGCATTGCGTATATAAAGCAAAAGAGAGAAATCAGCAAAAAATAGAAAAGTCTTTTTCTTTTCGGCTGTAGTTTATTTTTTCTTTGTGCTCGCTCGGCATTTTCCTGTACAGTTTTCGATGCCTGTGGGCTCCAATCGAGTTGACGGGTTCGTGACCGGACCACGCCTTGTCCGCGTGTGCTGTGGCTCCGGAGAGTAGTGATTAAGGCACGTATATATGCGAATACAGAATACAGTGTTGGATCGGCATTCTCGCAGCTGTACTTCGTTTGGCCATACCGTGTTATGTACGAATATTCGAGGCAGGTAAATACCTGACCTCAGCAAAAACCGTGCAGCATGTAAATTGGCCGGAACTTATGGGGCGCGCTGTTAGACGGGGCAACAACGGTGTTATACGTACAGGCATGATTTTATGTGCGGAAAAATATATAGACATACATAAATCGTAGTGAATGATATATGTGAAACAAGCAGGGCGGAATGCATGGGCCTCGTTTTCCGTGGGCACTTTCAGCGTTTTGTAATCTTCTCACTCTAAGAGCATTCGAAGAGTGAGGCAAAAAACGAGTAAAAAAAGTGGATGAGCAATAGAGAGAGGGGGGGGGGGGGGGGGAGAGGGAAAGAGAAAAAGAAAATGCCACGAAGAAGGTGCTGATTACGTACCACGAGCCAACTGGCACTTTTTGAATTCATGAAGCCTTCTGCCTCGAATAATTCTTCCCACTGTGCTCAACCAGATTGCGAAGTGGGCAGAGTTATATCCTTGTCTGAACGAAAATAGAACGAGGCATATGCTTCGAATCTTCGAGCAAGAGACTCGCCAATGAATAATGAATCAGTGTGAAATTATCGTACACGTATCTGCCAACGCAAATCCATTCAGGATAAACAAAGTTGCGGAAACCTTTCTCTGCTCCCTGTCCGCCTTACACCCCTTTCGCTATAGACCCACGTTATTCGATACGGAATGTTATTGTTGCACTTTATACTACGAAGTGAACTGGAATCGAGTTAATATCGGAAGAACAACGCGAGCACTTTTACTTGTGTGTGTATTTGAACTGTGAATACGCAAATGAACGGATGGATGGAATTTATTTTTGTTCTTCGCAACCTCTGACAGATTTCCCCTGATCACCTTTCCATTTCATAACATTCCTCGTGATCAACGTCATCCCATGTCCTCAAATATCCCAGTAACTGGGCGCCTAATCGGTCGGCCTAATCAGTCGGCCTAATGGTCGGCTAATACGATCATTCTGCTATTCGTAGATCACTCTACGGGGTCAGCCATTCCATATTCAACGTGCATTTTCGCTACAGTGAAAAAAGTCGCTTTCACGTTATGGGCAGACCAAGCTGAGAGAGACTCAAGTTCACAGGATCAAAATTTGGACGCAAAAACGTAACTCACGATGATATCTGAAAAGTTTTAAAAAAACCGGGGCAGGTGATTTCAGAAAGTTTCACGTCCAATTTTTTCATCCGTAAGAAAAAAGAAAATGGAGAATTAAATGAAAGCGAAGGTTGCAAGCGAGGCAGAGAAGCATGAGTTTAAATCTCTTGATTGCTACGCCATACGCACATGCAACGAAGCATATTCTATATATTTCCATATACCGTGACCTGTACGAACGAGACAGCAATGAATGATAATAGAATATGAGAAAAGCCGAGTGAAGTGAAACATGCTGATGAACATCGCAAAGAGGATCAGCAAAATTGAAGAAAAAAAAAAGTTACATGAATGGAAAGGGGA
The DNA here is from genome assembly GCA_963921915.1 of Hyposoter dolosus. Lineage (NCBI taxonomy): Eukaryota > Metazoa > Arthropoda > Insecta > Hymenoptera > Ichneumonidae > Hyposoter > Hyposoter dolosus. The sequence continues at coordinate 20,228,203 of OY998130.1, read as the reverse complement.
GAGCGAGCGGAGAAGGGATGTGAAAAATGGTAAAGGAATCATTTTTGCCAAAAATAGATGGAAATAAAGAGTCAAGTAAAGGCAGCGTGAATAAAAAAAAAGTGCTACATGTGTAGCAAACCCAGGCGGCGGAGAGAGAGCTGCAGGAATTAGCCGGGAGAATGAGCTCGTCGCGGCCTATCGGTGCATGCAGGACTCTCATCTCTGTCTCTCTACCTCGATATTTCTCGGCATTTTACCCTTTCCCTGGAGTTTTTTTTCCCTCCCAGTCTTAGTGACTCTATGCCACGTGCTTTCTCTCTCCCCCTTTCTCTCTCTCTAATCGTTCTCTCAACGACGTATCTTTATGGTTTGTCATGCGGTTACGATTATAGCTCGAGCTCGTGGTTGGTGTCCTAACGGTGGCCTGCACATCGTGTCCAACGACGGACGAATGGGCGGCCATTATCTCCAGCCATTTTTTTTCCACCGTTCACTCGTGGACGGTTTACGAAAAAGGGAGAAAGAGCCACGTAACACATACGACTATATGCCAACGTTGACTAGCGAAGGATAGAGAAATGGAAAAATAAGAATAATGTAGAAACTCGACACGTTGATAAAAACCTACTCGGATGTACGATCTACCGTTGACCAGTACCACTTTAAGCTTGCAGTCGATTCTCTGTAACTGTTGCGGTTCTAGTCCTGAAAGTTCCTGTATATCAAGAACAGAAAAGTGTGTAAATGTGTGCGTGAGAGAGTGAGAGAGAAAGAGAGAGAGGGAGTTGGATAAGTTAAAAAAAAAAATAGAATCGACATCGTGCCTGAGAGCAAAGGAGACAAGGCGAGAGAAAAATAGACAGGAACAGAGTTTTTATGAAAATGACTGCGTTTAATCATAGTGTACATGCGTATTAATCAATCGAGCGTTGGAACCTTTACATCTCGTTGCTGTACAACCTGCACATCTCGTACGGGTGATGTAAAATGTCAAAGACTCAGCCTCCGCACTTGTCTATTTTATGAATTACTTATCAAATAACTTCCCCTGTCACTACCGCAAGGATATTATGGAGACAAGCAATAGTGAGATAAATAACTTGACCTCCAATCCCACACTCTGACTGGAATTGAGTACAAACTGCATGCTGTATTGATTTCATGATTTTTATTTTCAATAACTCATCGCCATGATCCGCCTTGGTGAGACCATTAATTTTTTAATTCACATTTTCATGATGGGTTTTATTATCATTGAAACATTTTCAGGGTGTTTTTTTTATCATGAATATTCAATTCATTCGGACCTGCGAACTGTTGTGGCATCGATCGGACTGAATGTATAGAGATGAACGTATTGTATTCAAATGAACCAGAATCCGAAATCGCTCGCAAATACAAAGCAAGCTTAAAAGCAATAAAAAATTTCTAAACGATTTTTTCAACAAGTGGATGAAAAACGTACTACCACTACCGTAGAGCACTGACATTTCTATAGTACGATTTACTTCGAAGTAGATCATGTAGAGTCCTCGTGCTCACGAGTGCCATGGTTTGAACACAATTTCGCGATGTGGTGTAATCGGTCCCTATATAGCGACGGTAATTGATTCGAAAAGTTTGAGTGTTGGAGTTACTAGACAGACACTGTTTCGAGACGGCGTAACAACCAACTTCTGCTTCCCAGGAATTTTATTCTCACTCACTTTAATCAGTAGAATTTTACGAACGAAATATATTCGGTCGAGGTCAATAAATTGCTTGTGGATAATTATGCTCGGAGGAACTTTTATCAACAGTAATTGCACGGTATGAAAGCGTAGAAAAGTGGGGGCAAAATCATATTTACCAAAATGTAATACTGCGTTCAATGAAATTTTGAAAATAACGAAATTTTCAGGTTTTTTTAATTTATTGGTTCACGAAAAAAGCATCGAATTTTTTTCAATTCAAAATAGCAATTCCAACTACCATTCATTCTTTTTGTTTTCAAATTATCTTCCCGTTGATTGCTCGAAAATTTCTTTATTTTTATTTGTTAACGGACGAAGAGGCTTTATTCTCGTTGAAGATTCGCCAAAATCGATTCTATGCATGGGTTTCGCGAGAAAAGCTGGCAAACACGAAGCTACGATAAAGATCTATAGATTTATAGACAAATGATGTAGAATTTATCGAATGAGCGGCTATTGATTAAAATGTTATACTTGCAGAACGATTGCTGAAAAAGCGATTGTAATTCGAATTTTGGGTTAGGTATCGGCGTTATTATCGTGATCATTCGTTTAGGTTTTCATTCGAATTACATTGGATCAATCCACCGAGTAGTGCTCCACGAGATCCCACAAATCGTGAGTCTATACATATATTGCAATGTGTCTCATCGCATCCCTACTGCGTCACTCTGTGTTATGCTCAGAGAGACACGAGATTCCCACAGTATTCGAAACGGTCCTATTAGTTTGCTCAGGGGACACACGTTCACGCACTCCTCCCCTGCATGCCTCTTTCCCTTGCCACTCATTTTCGAGGACCTCGTATAATGGGCCAATAATGCGTTCGAATGCATTTGCGCATCGTCGCTTGCTCCCCCCGGCGGAGCTTTGCAACCGCAACGAAAACCGCCCCTATATGTGGCTATCGTTTTACCAAGCGCGGGCGTTGTCGTTCTATCAGCCACCGCAACAAATTAGAATTACTCCAGTTTTGGACCACATGGGGGATGGCTGGACTATTGCAGTGCAGCCATGTAATTCAACCATAGCCGAAATTCAAAAAGTTCAGTGAAGTTAAGTTTCCGGTAGATTATTTAGAAATAATCTTCGAACCATGAAAAAACTTTGTCATGAAAATGCATCCACCAATGAGAAACGATAACATTTCGAATACGGTTTCCTGCCTCTCTGTTCTTAGTTTATACACTACGTCGAGTGCCAAACACAAATTCGCTAGTGCACGCGAATACGAGGACGATAAAAACGATCAGCGTTTCATTTGGCACTGCGGCGAAACACGCTTATTTCCAGAACAATCGAGTGCAACTTGCTGGCTTAATAATATTATAATGTCCCTTTGACTCGTCATAAACCGTAATACTTGCTTTCCGTTACGACTTCTTCCCCCTCCTTCTCTTTCTTTGTCTCCCTATCTTGCTTTTCCTCACTGCCTTCCGACATTTTACGAGAGCTATGTAAACCCTGCACCCTCTGAGAGGTAGTAAATACTGATTAAAATTTCAACCGTTTGTTTCCCTGGTTCTGGCCTTCTTACACCTACTAAATTCGACGCTCAACCTTCAATAATGATTATTAATGTTCACATAGTAAGGAATATAATTTTTCTTCGAAAGTGTCGCTTAATGAACTCGGCAAGATCCCAATTCCTCGTTTGTTAGAACCCCTTGCAATCAGGTAACACTTGCGTTTGATCACTTTCCAACTTGCCTCTCTTAACCTCCAATTTTCCTGAGTAATTATCATCGATCGGAGCAATAATAACGTTAATAACTGTTACACGGTTTCCACCGTTCCAGAAGCTTTTATATCATTGAAAATGTCGGAAGCGAATCATTTTCGAGGTGCTCCATAAATAATTACGTTTCCCACGTTTTATAATTACCAAATCAAAAAAAAAAAAAAAAAAAAACATTGGGCGGTCGAAACATTCGAACAGGCGTAACAAAATGCAGAATACGCTTTTTATTTCTTTACTGAATAAAATCGTTCTTTACTGTCTGCAAAAAAGTGATGGAAATCTCCAGAGAAATCACTGCGAAGTGTAAACAGCGTCATAGGAATGAATGATGAGGTTCAGTTTGTTGAGAATTACTACGAAGTTCTGTTGAAATGAAAAGAAACAAAAAATGCCTGCTGTCCGAAAGTTAAATCAAAATTTTACTCATTTTTATAATTTTTCTTGTGGCTTGTCTTTTTCTCAAATTTTTTTAGCATTTGTATACCCAATCGTATTTCGAGGGAAACTCAATTTATATTAAAAGTGATACGATAATCTGGGAAAGTCGACCACAAGAGGCCATGCAACATTAACGACGTAGCCGCATTGTTTCTATTTCGGCTGGAAGCTATAGAGCTTCGATGAGGATCTAGTTTAAAAAAGAATGAGTCGGTAGAGGAGGTAGAAAACAAGGGTTGACAAAGAGGCAAAGGGGTGAATCGCATCGCGAATTGGGAATAATCGCATTAGCCATAGATCCTACACGCGGCTAACGTGAGAGGACACTTTCCATCCGTCGTTTTCACTCATGGTCACCATGAACACACTTCCCCATACTTGATGCCTCTACTTTTCGTTGAACAGAATGACAATTAATTACGATGCAGTATGCGCGGCGCTCCGGCAGCGCGATAGTGTCACAAACATGCTGAGAATTTTGGGTGTCATGCGGCATGTCGACGAATAATTATCCGAATATTTCGGCCCCAGACTTTGTCGGTCGGACAGATTTTGTCGGTGAATTATTCAAAACATTTCATAACCAACTCAGAAAAAAAGATAAATCGAGAGATTTTTGTTTCGAGCCACAATCAATTAGCGTTTCGGGAAAATGGGCAAACAGTTGTTCTAGTCCACAAGTCTGAAGCAGGTGCTAAGTGGGGATTGCCACTAAAACGTTTCGAATCAAGACATTAAGCTCTCGAGAGTGAGAGGCCAACAAATAAGAGAAGCTTAGAGCGAGACCCACGATGCCCCGAGATATGCAGTTGTCCGACCGCAATGTGGCCTCTACTACTGCCAAGTTCCATGCTGTTCTGTTCCAGCTGTTACTCAAGGCCCCGCTGGCGTAGTGAAGGAAAAAAGTAATTGATCGTTTCTTTTTTTTGCTATTCTATGTCATACATTTCATATATTTGGAGTTTTGTCTGAATCTTTTTGAGGCGACAGAATCAAAGAAAAGATACGTAAGCGGATGAGACCAGAATGACGTTTTCCAAGTTTCAGAAGCAACGAGTGTTTCCCGGAGGAACCGTAACACTGACATTTCCGTCTATGAGTCCCCTGCATATTCCTTCGTTTTTCAACCCTTTTTCTTTACTCCATTTCACTCATTCCATTGATTTCTTTGCCAAAGCTGAGGAAATGAGGCACGATAAAAAAACTTTTCCGGTACTTTTTTCACTTTGGTCCGAGAGAAATACGAAGATCAAGGCAAAGAAGTCCTGCAGGAATAAGTTTTCAAATCTAGAACTCTTTTCACGTCTATATGCTGTAAGCACTCATTTTTGAAGGAGAGCAAAGTGGCAGAGGGTGGCAACAAGTAAAAGGCGAGTAGAAAGTTGAATAAAAGATCGCAAAAACTAGAGTCGGATTTCGTCTGACCAAAGCGTGCATTTTCTACTAAATATAAAAAGGCCGAAGCGTCTTTCCACCACTGGATTGAACATTTTTTTTCAAAAGCACATCGAAATGCTCCAATCTCCTTCATCTTTCCGTCGTCTTTGTCTTTCCTCCTTCCCTTTATCACTGTCTTATCCACTCTCTCCCCCCCTTGCACCTTTTATCCTGATTCCAACCAGCAGACATGTGGCTTTCAATGGTATCCGCTTTAGATATACGTCATGATCAACCAACGGTCTAGCTCAAAGGAGCGTGTACGTGACCAGGTCTTACCACGATCCACCATTTTCACAAAATCTCAGAGTGAATTCTCTCTGCTTGGATCTCGCCACGTTGAGGGTAAAATAAACCACTGGATAAGCATATCAAAAAGCGACAAAAGCAGGAGCAAAGCAATCAGCGCTACTACCAAAGAAGATTTCTGTATATGAGCGTCGTCAAACAATGGCCAATGTGTCCTGGTAGCCAACCTGCTAAACACATATAGAGTTTAACGTTTCACAAACTTTCATTCAACCACAGCTTGACCACTATCACTGCCGACGAATCGGGAACCGCAGGTGGTTTCTACTGTATAACTGTGTCAGTTCCATCCAAGTTTAAAGGTCATTGATATGTAAGCGTTTGTGAAGATAGAGTAGACGACGTGATGAAGAGTCAACAAAAACTATTTCAAGGAGAAGCCTTCGAGTGAGACAAAAAGAGACAAAGCCACGAGTAGTTAGAGCGAATGCGAGAAAGGAGGCAAGCACGTAAACTTGCACGTTGGTGAACTAATTATTTAGGCAAAAAGCGCCTGTCGTAGATGTTCCGGAAAGACTACCGACACCGGAGTTACCACTTCACTCTCACACTACTCAGCAGCCCAGGACTTACGCTTCTTCCATCCGAGCGTCCTCATTTATATTCAACCCTTTTCGTGTTATTTCTCTCCTTCTCCTATTCGTCCACTCACGTGTTCTCTTTCCTCTATTTTTTTTTGGTACCACTGCATCCTTGCTTCTCCTTGCAATGCGTAAGTCAAGCGGCAGTGTCAGTGTCGGAGACGCCGAGGGCATCTCGCGTAACGAGACACCTGAAATAACGAACCCTCAACGTGAGCATGCGGTCGACTATGTTCCTCCACCTAACCATCTGTACCACATGGTAGTTAGTTTGTTCGTATCTGTCTGAGTACGCGCTCGTTTTAGTGCCAGTAAATTCACGTCCACGTGGACTACGAAGATTCTATTTCACTTCTAGCCTCGCTGCCTCTCCCTCCTTTCCTTGCTTCATCGTGCCTCATTCGTCCTGATGGTGCTCAAGTATATTTTTTTATGCAAACCGGGAATTCGATGCCAGCCGAGAAACGTTTTCTCTTAAAAGACTCGAACACGGTGTGTATTTGCATCTCGATTCCCAACCCATAAAACCCATACGCGTCTTCTCGCTCTTGCTTATTTAACTTTTATCCATTCCGGGCTCTATAGCCGGTTTCTCATGGCGTTATATGGTGAAATATATCCTCCTATGGAATTGCCATTCTGTCTCTTGCGCTGGAACGAAAACTTATTTCACGTCACCTCCATTTTCGTAGGAAATATTTTTCTATCTTCATATTTTTGGAACACGTTTTCCGTTACTCTTCACTTTATAAAGAGCTCTTGTATTCAACCACGAAACTGTCATCACATGGGGTACAATTGCGAATGTAACATCCTGGCACGTCCTCGTCCTCGACCTCTTCTTAAGATTCTCATGCATGTGTTTTTCTCTGTTTGTCCCACAGCCGTGGGCTGTGTTTCCGAACCACGTTAACTAGACAGCCTTGTGTCGCTTATTCGGAAACCTGAGGAATTCAGCATATTTGTCATCTTAGGACTGTCCGAGTTTCAGAAAAAAAAACAACTTCCCGCTTGTGGCTTATTTTTTTTCCAGAAAAATATCAGCTTGAGCTCGAGCTTCCGAGATTTTGTTTTATTGACATTTTTTCATCTTGCGGATTAGCAGAAATATTGGCATTGTTGATTTGAAAATTGTCTATCATTTGGATATGGGCGAATTGAACATCAAAATTACGACGAAAAAACTGTTCAGATTTTTTTTTTTCTTTTTCCAATGCTGTTGTACATAACAACGGGCCGAAGAACAATTTTTTCTTGTATACTTTAATGGTATGGCACGCCCTAGTGAGCGAGGAAGCGAGAATCGAGCGCTCCTTGTATATCGTGAGACGTACGGCTTGTAGTTGTCGAGACTCCTGACAGCAAATGCGTATTATAACCGCCTTAACGAGAATGAAAAATGATCGGTTTCACCGTATGGTGTGGGGATGCGATGGGATAAAAGGGATACTGAATTGCAGGGGTAGCTCTGGGATGACGGAGGTACCCGGTAGAGAATTGTCCGGAAGAAATACCCCGGGAAAATGGTCCGTTGAAAAATAACTTTTTCGTCGCCAACATGTACGTTGCGCATGAGGGTTGAGAGCAAATCGATTCTGTATAAAACGTGTCCCACCACTTTGTATGAATATTTGAACTAATGTTGAAATTGGAAAGTAAATTATTTATAACCACTTCACCATAACATTGTAAATTTTCAAAGAGTTTCCTCTTGATCCAGCGCCAATAGTTGTACCGCCATTTTCTCTTCAAAGATCGACATTTTTTAAATATTAAGAACAAAGTTACTGGTTTCGTTGATGCCAATCGTTTTCGCCTCCATCGAGAAGAATTTTATCAATCTCCATCATAATTCACCACCAACACGTCCGCCGTCCGCCGTTCGAATGTCTTCAACACCCAAACATCAACCCTCATTTATTTTCTTGTTTACTTCCATTAAGCTCATCAGAAATATCTTGTGGCAATATTTCGTCGGTGTAATGATTCGCTCCGATTTTTCCTACAAATCTGCTAGAAATTCTCTCGGAAAACAACAAACATGGAATCAAGTCCGAATAATTAATCTAGGCAATGGGAAAGATTCGAAGTACCTTGCGTTAGTTGACAGGCGTTTTTTGTCTGGTGAGTATATAAAATGAGTATAAAAAATATAAGGAACAATTCTCCGAGTAAAGATAGGAGAATCGGAGGTAATTGAATGACTATCATAAATTTTGATGGTACAGCGCTCGAGTATTGTCGCTGCAGATTTAAGGGAATCGACGAAAACAAACGTCACGCGAATGGAAATGTGTGGCCAGAGGCAAGAGATGGAATTCGTGGTTGAGACACACGATAATGCTGTGTGTACAGCCACATAATTGACATCGTCCAAGACAACAAGTAAAATATAAGCAACATTTTCTCATTCCTTTTCAGCTGCTACTCTACAAAGGAGCTTTTGAGACAATGCCTATCGCAGATTCGAAACTTGTTACTGAGACTCGAATCAATCACCCTCTGTTTTTCCGAGACTCACCCTTTCCACTTCTCCCTACGAGTGCCACTCATTTTCTTGCTTACCAGCGAAGGCTGGCCATTTCGTAATTAATTCAAACTCCCATATCATTTATTCTTCTCAGATATTTTCAAGCCATCTATTCCTTAATATTTCTCAAAAATTTTGCGAAAAAAATCGTTGGCCCGGTTTTTGTAAAATGAAAAATTTCGATATCAAGGAATGGAATTATTATTTTTTTTTTTCTACGACCTCTTGTCAGATTACAGTGACGATGTCCGAGAATGCAGAAGGATTTCAGAAGACTAATAAGTAACTTCGCTGTCATCAAAATAAAGAGCTGTGTATGTAAAAAAAAAATTGTCATTAGGGATGATTGAAAAAAAAAAACGAAGAAACAGAACTTGGTCACAAAGAGGAGCGTGAATGTCTCGTCTAAAGATACAAAAACAGGCTACCGAAGAAATAGAGAAATAAATAGCAAAATATAGTCTTGAGCTATTGGAAAAACTCAAGACGATCTGGATGATATGGTTGGAACAAAGAAAAGAAGCTGAGGAGCTATGCGGAGTACATAGAAATGCGAGCAAAAGGAGCGAGTGCCCCCTAGGGAGATCGATAAATTGTACATATATATTTATATATATAAATGTATGAAGATTGCATGCATGTATATAACTATCGTTTACTGGACGTTAAAGAAACTCGCTACGATCGTCGGGAGGCTGCTTGAAGCAAAGAAATGACGGCAACGACTTCCCATAAATATAGCGGTGTAGCGCGAGTGACGATATCCGGAGAACGTCTGTTCTCCGGTCCAAGAGACCATTGCAAAAAAAGTAAAGCCTGAACAATGAGAAACTTGGGGGTGTTGGGACTAAAAAAAAAATCAAAAGAAGCTGCGCTTTGAATGAGCGAAAAATAAATTGGCCAGATAACCAAGAAGCGAAGAATTGGTAACGAAACAAGTTTCGACCAGAACAAAAAAAATAGTTTGACAATTTTTTCATTTCTCTTTGTACAAATGCAATGAAACCATCAATGTTGACGCACACGTTCAATTCGTACCACCCCAACTACAGGGAGAACATTATGATAATGGTTGCGAGTCCATGAAGAGTGAAACAGATCCGATTAAAGTATTGAATTTGGTTTGCTGAGCCTTTTATCTGATTAATGAAAACCCCATTTCATCAAGATTCCCGAGAATTGAGCGTCGATGAAAATGAAGAATTTTATTGCCTCACCAGTTCGATATTTAAATTACAATATAGAATGACGAGGAGCGTGGATGAACGATAATGGGCTCACCGGTTTGCGTGGTCCGGCTGAATTCTCGAGGCTAATATTCCAAAAACCCGCCCCGTCGACGAAACGCGTGAAACAGTTTGCAACAATGAGTAGTTAGAAAGAAGGAGTAGGAACGATAAAAGCGGAGAAGCGGAGAAAGAGAGAAGGCAACATACAAATAGCAAACGCAATGACGGGCAAAGTATGCGGCGAGATCCAAGAGATGCCCCAGCAAAAGCTTTAACTCGGTAGCCATGCGGCGTCACGTACTGACGATTCACGATGTGGTTCGTTTGGTACATCCGTCGAAATCGCTCCTGGTTCTTTCACCGCCTCTCTCTCTCTCTCTCTCGCTCTCTCTTTTGCTTTTCCAACCTAACTATATCCATATCCCACGAGTTTTAAAGGGACGATGAATCCATCCTCACTTCCCCCTTTTCACTACGCGGTTTCATCAGCTAAACCGCAAAGTGCTTGCGCATTATAAATTAACATAAATTAAATTTCACTTTGCGAGTATACCCTGCGCCTAGTAGAATTGGACCCCTTCCTCGTTTCTCTTTCAATGCCACTCAATGTTGTCCACGAGTTTACTTTACGCCGGTTAAACCTTAATTACTCTTTTCCCGCGACGTTCTTTTTCTTTGAAATTTTCAAAGTGTCGAATTCACTGTCAGAGGAATATTCGACAGATACCATGTTTTCAGAACTGCAATTTATCGTCTGCGCATGTGCAATCCATTTAGATTTATCTGGAACATTCAATTTTAAATCACGTGAATCTCCATCCGTCGACTTATACCTCTTTAAGGTAGATCGATGGAGTTTAGCTTAGTGGAGATTTAAGTCGATTATTCAAAATCATAAATAAACGTTACAATTAAAAAATCGTTTTTGAAAACTATTTCTATTCGAGATACAATTTTCGAGAAATTGATTCGGCCCAAATGCAGGAATACTGCAAATAATAGAGCAAGAAATGTTTTCAATTTTTCGTAAAATATTCCGCGAACGTCGTAGATTGCCGCGAATGATTTTTTTTTTTTCTAGCGTTGCACGTTAAATCGTCAACTATTTTTGGGTTGAAAATTTCAATTTGTGCTACCGCCTTCGCTTCTATAAACTCGCAATGTAAAAATCTGTTCAATTTGTAAAAATGCATAAAACCTATCGAACTACGTTGAATTTTTGGGATATTCAGAGCTATTTTTATAACCACTTGCTAATAAAGTTAAGAACATTTTCTGATTTCTGTGTAACACGCTTTTTCTCTGATATCGTATTTTCTTAAGTTTGTACAATGTTATCCTTTTTCCGAAAGAGCCAATCATTGCAACAGTGCACTCTCAACGTATCATCCTCTTTTATGACACATATCCTATCCAGCAGAGCTTTCTCACGTTTCGGATTTTTCCGTCCAGCAACGTGCAGCTTGGTAATTTTCCTTTCACCCACGTCGAGAAGAAATCGTCATGGTATCGGGGTGGAACAGGCAAGCGGATAGGTCAGGGATGCTGTATGGCATCTTGGATAGCATTGTAAAGAACTACATGCGGGGATGAAAAACGTCTGTGACACAAAAATGTTGATACAACCGAATGCGGTTGTTTGATATATAGACGAAATTATCATCAGGACATCGCAGGAGATGAGAGAGAAGTAAAAATAAAAGGAAATATATTTTCCTGTCAATCACGGAAGTGGATTGCAGGAGAAAACATGGTGGTGATGGGGGAGGGAAATATATCGACGTAAATTAAAAGCGTAGAGGCTGCTCAGGGGCAAAAAAGATGGCGAATCTTTGAGAACGTAATTTATCTTTCATTCTCCTTTCTTCCCATTTCTACTCTCTTTCTCTTTTCTCTCCATTTGAATGGTGTTCGAGCGTAGAGGGTTTGATAGGGTTCAGGAGATCGAGCAATGCATTGAAAGCGTGAAAAGAAGTATGTTGCGAAGTTAAAATGGTGCGTTGATGGAGTAACGACGGAGAAAAAAGGAAAAAAGCAAACTGATGCCTTGAGAGCCTCCAGGACGAATAAACGTATCGAGGAAGAGTAGAAAAGAGGGAAACACCCACCGAAGGGAAAACAGAACTTAATGAGATATCTGTTCGTATAGTTTTCCACCGCCAAAACCCCTTTTTCCGGGTTCATCTCCTCAAAGCTGACATGGAATGTGAAATATAATTGGGTCACGGCTTTTCTCTTCTACTCTGCCTTGCTCTTTCTTCCTTTTTATCCAACATCTTCTGCACCTAACTCATACAACGAAAGATAGCGACTGCTACCCAATTCCCTTAACCCCGTCCTTAACTCTCTTGACGGAACTTAAGTATGTGTGTATGTGGGAAGACACGGTATTCATATATATATATGTCTGTTTGTTCTCCATCCCCTCAGCTTTAACTGGCGTCTCTGCCATAGAAATCGCCTGGAACATGGCTACCAATGGCAACACCGGATGGCCAAATCCGTAAGCACAAGCTTTTTCGGGTCCGTTGAACTTAATTGGAAAGAAGCTTCTCACGAAACTACCATCCCTCGCTGTATCATCCACACGTAGACTATCCGTGACGACCCAAAGAAACCCACTGTTTCGACCACTTAATACAGCCGACGTGACGTACTTTAAAAAAATAACCTGCTCTTCGTAAGGTCCATTCAAACAAAAATATTATCAATTTGGACAACATTTTGGAAATTTTTTTTATTCGCTCCTGAATGAGAATAAAAACTCATCAGGCATTTTCATGAATTGATGAAAAAAATTTTTTATTCCTCATTTTTAACGTTTTATTGAGGACTTCGTTTCTGTCCTCTTGGAGAAAAAATGAGATTGAATTGGATATAAAACATATGCTGTCCGTACGATAATGAAAATTCAGAGACTCGGTGGAGTCTCGGGAAAAGTACAGTTGCGACAGCGTCGTTTGCTGGCCCGCGACTCGGTCGAGTATATTATCTCTGAATAAAGCAAATTCGGTGGTAGGGATAAAAAAAATTTCTAATTACGGAGTCCAGAAGTAATGCCATGATCTAAAAATTGAACTGGAGACCCACTACGTTGCTCCTCGTCGATTGAGGCACAAATCATCACAATTGATGCCGTAATTACTAAGAAAAAACTTTGCACAGGTAAAATGATGCAAAAAGCGCAGCGTGTGTGCGTGTATGTATATATGCGCACAGACGACACAATCAAAAGACTCTTGATGCCTATCAAGACCAATTTCTATGAAGTCGATCTTCGATGACAGAAGCGACGAGTTTCTATTACCGTCGTGGAGTAGGCAGTTAAACTTTCGCTTTTCCACTTTTTTATCTTGAGACTCGGCAGAGTTTCGGCGAAAGTCAATATTCTACTTTACCGACATTGACATTTTAATTTATTCCAAAGATTTATGAAACAAATGTACTTGTCCGGGCTTTTTCCCCGTAATGGGGATTTGCCATGATAAAAGAAATACGAAATAAATGAAAAGCCAAAAGTGTGTGACAGCAGGCTACGAAAAAATAAGAGACAGTCGAAAAACAATTTTCTATTAGGATATTTTCGGGTATTATATGGATACGGTTTCCTTGGGGTTCCAATTCCAATAGATTTTTTTTTTACGAAATGCCGAACGACGGTCCGCACGAATATTGATACCGAATGATCCCGGACATACAGGGGTTTGAATCATTGGCGACCCTTCTGTCGGAATGGTTCGGATAAAAATCTTAGATTGAAGAATAAAGAACCAGAGGTGACGCATGAAAACCGAACGGAAAAAATCAATCGTGAGGGAGCGAGTGAATCTCAGTAAAGAATACCCAGTTTGCATTCACGCCTCGATCGTTCACGCCCTAATGACAAATTCATCGCCTTCCCTTTTTAGAACTCATCTTCGCCATGTTCACGGTCCTAAAAAAAGCTGAGGCCATCTTTTTATTTTTCATTAGCGTTCTCACTGTCGCGTTATTATTATTACATCGTTGTTCGTGGCGAAGAGCACACGAGCGTTTACATGAGTGCGTTTTACAAAGACAAAGCTAAATGCTTTGTACAACGAGGACAAAAAATGGTGCTGCCATAATTTTTTATTTCATTTCCCACTATTCTAGCGATGTCTATATATATATATATATATATATATCGTAGGCTACGAAGAAGGGAGTAGAGGAAAAGAATGTTGCCCAGTGGGGTGCAAAAGTAGAATAGTTTTGGGAGGACCGTTGTGAGATTCTGATGGATTCCGATGGGTCCCTTTTGATTGGGACGATTCGGCCTCGAGGAAAAAAGCCAGCACGAGAAATTATGATACGAAAGCTCTCCAAAGCTCGTTGGGTCATAAACACACTATATCGTGTTCCTCCAATTTTCCACGGAGTCCCTAGCGGATCAAGTGTTCTCAGGCCCGTTGGAAATTGGACTATGATCTTGATGACCAGCGGTCGAAATGACTTTTTCCCTTTTTTGCAGGTTCTTTCTACACTGTAAATGTTCTAGGGGAAATGTTGTTGACAGTTTACTCGTTGTCAGGGGTTATAACTCTCTTGAATATTATATACTCACGATTTTGTACAGTAGTTCCAAGTTTTTTCAACCTTGATATCCTTTGAAATTGTACATTGTGCAACCTTTATCGTGGGGAGCCTTGCTTAGCACACACTCCACAGCTCTCGACCTTCGCACAGCTTCATGCTGGGATACGAGCCAGAGGGAAGCTGGCAGCTTTACGGTAGCCGAAGAGCCAGGCAGTATTTCGAAGCGAGAGGAAGAAAAAGAAAACTTATCGATCGGCTGACCGCTTTCGCAGCGCTACAACCGATTAATAAATACTTTTTTCCCATGGGAGTTCTGTACGCTTTTACCAAAAAGTATTCCGATGGCTTGAATCAGTTCGTTCTCTTTTTTACCTCGTTTTTCCTTCATCTTTCGTACTGGCTAACCTTCTGGCACTTTTATCCATTTACTAAACATACAAACATTCGGGCCTGAGGATATTTTCATGTAGTAACAAATATGTATGTATATGATACACTTGCACACTTTTGCGACGGATTTGGATGTAAAAATCGCCGCAGATTCACAGACCTCGCGAGTGTTTTTCTCCTTTCCTCTCTGCATCATCCGTTCCTTCTTTCTTTCTCTTTCACTCAACATTATTATTCATAGTTTCATGAATTTTCATCCACGCCTCCGGCGGAATTGGTCGTTATATTCCGCGGTGAAAATCCAGGTGAGCCCATCGTCCCTCCAGTCATAAATACCCCACCGGGTCTACAATTTCTCTTGGACAAATCAGAGTGATCTGGTATGCCATATAACCCCGAACGCTCGTTCAGTGGGTACTTACTCCGATTACATCGAGCCACATCAAGCCCTACAACGCGCGCACGAATATTCACACGCTCCAGCATGGCCCGTGGAAAATCCCAGTAATTTTATGCCTGAGGCGAAAATTACCGTCGCTTTTCCGTTGGTAAAAAATACCCGCCTCGACAAAACCATTAAAAAGTATTATCCTCGAATAAAGTTGGTTAATCTTCAGATCATCGTGGTACCAGACTTCACGAATATTTTCATATGCGAGCAAGAAAAAAAATTAACCAGGCAGAGGCACTGTTTTTCACTGGAGTGAAAATTAAGTTAATTAACAACCCGAAAATCTTTTAAATCTACTTTACCAAACGTGACCCTTACAATTGGGCGAAAAACGAATTCGAAGCAGCTACTGATGTGTTTGACTTCGAGGTTAACAGCAAGTAGTCTCGCTCCTCGAAGAAGAGCTTGAATTTCACGTGTGATCATTCTTTGCTTCACGAGGAGGTTCAGCAACGTTCAAGGTCACCAAGGCTCTGGAATAAAAAAAAGTACTAGTTGCGGAAAGGGCTGACTTCTTGTGGATTATCTTTACAAATTGATAATCACGAATGAATCGGCTCGCGATGCTATCGAATCTGTAATTGTAAAAAAAAAAACCATGGCCGATGAACGCAGATTTCTAAAGCTGTCTATTAAGCTCCCAGCCTGTGAAAATCGGAGGATGGTGGAGAAACTTTTGGATGTCAATATAAAGAATAATTAATAAAAATTATGCTTTGTTCGTGTTTCAGTTATCGGAGGACATCGGTTACGTGCTGTATTCAGCTCTCGGCAGTTTTTACATACCATCGTGTATAATGGTATTCGTATACATAAGAATATACTTCGCGGCGAAAGCGCGTGCAAGACGTGGAATTCGGAAACAACCGAGACCAAGACCGGCAGTTCCGTCCGAATCACCGGACATACGTCAGACGAGCTTTACGCAAAGTACTCCAGCGACCGATTCGAGAAAAACGCCCAGAACGATGGACAACGTAGCGACGATTGAAAATCAACCGGTCCAGATACCAATTGTCACTTGCGATTTTGCCAGCGACGTAAGCACGTCGGAGGCTGATCCTGGCGGTGGAAGTTACGCTACTGAAGAAAAGGACACTCTGAAGGTTCGTATCTCGACCATTCAATTTTAACTTTTTTTCTTAACAATAAATCTCTCGAGGCGTTATAAAGAGCAATTCGATTCAATCAATTCCATATTAAAATAGAAGCGTGCTGCTGTATAATTTTATTCTCTTGAAAAGATTGAAAATCGAAAACTTTCGATAGTCATGCGGCGGCAATTACCTCCATACGGCTAAGGAACTTGCTAAAATTTCCCCCGTATTGGCTCTTTTTGAACAGAGAAGTCAGCATCCTGTAATCATGAAGCAGCAATTTTTATGTATTTTCAAAATATCCTCCAGATTTTTGCATAACCAACCGAAAAAGAAAGAGTCTCGTTTTCAGATTTTTCATTTTTTGATCATTCAGTGGGATTGGCTTATTAAATATTGAAGGTTATACCTTTGTGAGTTATATCGAGGAGTACAAAAAATTCTTCCCATGATTGGATTATTCCCAATGCTCGTGAATGTGCATAAGCTTGAAGGAATCGTCTCAACGGTTTTTCATTCTAGAAGAAATCATTTTTATACATTTCGAAAATTGAGGTATCAAATTCACTTTTTAATTCCACCATTCAGTGAATCAGAAATCGTTCTCGAAACTAGAACTTTCACTCAGCTGGTTACGTAATTCGCACCTCTTACCGTTCTGAATCCGGAAATTCAATATCGATTGGAATACTGAACCTCTGCCCGGGGATAATACTCAAGCTTCAGCATATTTTTCACGGTACCATTAAATAAGAGTTCACGAGGCCATTGAAACAAAAGTCTTCGAAAATCTACTCTTTTTTCTACTACAAATTTGCAAACGCATGATCTGCTAGAAAATTGCGATTAGAATGACGAAAATTCCTTTATTTATTTAATTCTTTACTCACACTGAGAATAATTCTTAAAGACGTGTAAAGTGATAAGAAATGAAACGCCTCGAGAGAATAAAAGATGCTCACTGGGAAAAATGGATTTGGTGATTTCGATTGATTCGTATGAACATATTTAGCGGTTTTTGAATTAAAATCCGACCACGGCTTCGTGCGGGCTACAATCGTGTGACTTTTTTGGATAAATTTCGGATGATAGAATTTTTGGAAAACGATCGATTCGTGAACCATTTTTCTCGGTCGAGGAGAGAGAGCGGGAGAAATGTGAGAGAATGCTGTTGATTGAAAAAAAAAAAATAATAACTCGGGGGATGACACGTTAGGTGACCATGCCGATACCGATGCAGAAGTCGATTCTGAAGGCGAGTCTTTCGCCGAACGGTTCCAGCGACGGTGGTTCGTCAAGTGTACCAGCACGTTGCAGAGCCCCAAGCGTTGGTTTCGACGTCGACATGGTCTCGGAGTTCGATCCATCCTCGTCCGACAGCGGTGTCGTGTCCAGGTGCGCTGTGGTCAAGCCTCTTAAGCTGAGACTTTGCAGGCCAATATTTGGCCGTAAAGCGATCGGAAAGCACAAGAGGGAGCACGCGGACCCGGGCAAGCACTCTGCCAAGGAGACGCAGGAGGATATAAAGCCAGTGAAGCCTCGGGACCCCGAGCGTGAGAAAAGACGTTTAGCGCGTAAAAAGGAGAAACGTGCGACTCTCATACTCGGCCTGATAATGGGAAGTTTTATAGCTTGTTGGTTACCATTTTTCTTCCTGTACATCGTCAAACCGTTATTCCCAACTCTCGAGATACCCGTCCAGGCATTCGCCATTGCATTCTGGCTTGGTTACATGAATTCCGCCCTAAATCCCGTTATCTACACGGTATTCAACAAGGACTTTCGCCGAGCATTTCGTCGAATATTGTACAAGTGATTCGTAGCAGGATCAGTTCAGAGTCCAACTAGAACGCTGAAGCAGCACGATACCCAGAATCCTAAACACGCCGTCAGAAAACGATGGTGAACTCTCGTGTCGTGTGGACAAAAAAAAAGGAATAAATCGCACCGCGAAGATCAATGGGGAGACGACCTTCGGAAGTCTGACCTCAGCTCTATGAAAGAGATGGTAGCGAGAACCCACAAGGAACGTGGAAGCAACATGATCGCGAAACGCATCTCCACAGTTCTCTCACATCGGTGAACGAGCCGTTCGTAAAATTATGGTCACAACGTCATCGAAAATCTACGACCCATTCGGGAAAAAATGTCGCCCGTCCGGGGCTTAATTACCAATTAGTATTTAACGACAAAAAAGGTGGAGGAGTGTTAAGAAAAAAAAACGATAAAACGAGGAAAATGTTAGACAGATTTTAATTAGGTAACTTTGGACGTGATTGTGCGTTCCGCAGGTGCGCACCAAGTCCCTAGACTACGCTACGTACATGTATATATATTGTTCACACTAGAGAATGAAAAAAAAAAAAAACGAAACGAGAAAGCGGGAAAGAAAATAAAACGAAAAAAGCCATTGTGTAACGTAAACGTGCATTTTCCTTGAAAAAAGTGTCGAAACACCTTCTTATTCAAATTTACTAGAGACTGAATCTCTCTCCTCCTTTTTTGATATGTCCCGTTCTCTCTTACTCTCTCACTTGACCCAGACTCGTTCGTCGTTGTAATAACGACGACGTCAACGATGACGACGTCGTCGAGACCCTCCAAATTTTGGAGGAAACGAAGAAATGTTTTGCGTTCTCAGAAAACCACTCGCCACCGACCCGAATGTCCAAAAGTGCAACACCCTCAACCCACCCAGTCGAAGGTACATCCAGAGAGTCGGGCGAGATGAAAAAAAAATGAAGAAAAAATACTTCGGTTACTTGTCGAGTCAGTAATAAAAGAGTCGAGCATACATCGGCGCATTCTTATTTCTCAGTGAAAATCTGAAGGGCGCAATAGAAGAAAAGGAAAAAGAAAGAGAGAATGAGAGAGAAAGAGCAAGAGACCGAAATCCCTGGGCCTTCAAATGACCCGCACCGAGATGGCCATTCGTCCCATATTTAAAGTTTAAAAACCTGGCAGAAGAGCATCACAATTTTCCACCACAATAATTACGACGAACCTGATGAGCAATAATTCTACTAAAATTAAAACAACGAGAACGTACGGTGACCAAAATGTTTCGGTGCGTGATCATTTGTCGCCATTACCAAAGAGAACATAGATATCGATGCATTATCGAATAATAAAATCTCGTAATCAAAAAATCTGATCTCTTATTATTTTCGATCTAAATATTGTAATCATTACTCAAACATGAAACGACAATCCGCTCTCTGATCTGAAAATATATTCAATACGGTGTAGAAAAGAGATGAATAAATAAATTTTAAACACATACACACAGAAACATTGTATAATATGGATTATAAAATGTATATACATTCACATAAGCATGCAATATGTTTGTGTATGTATCATGACGTAATTACGATATAATTATAATTCATATTTTTTGGTCACAAATTTTGGCCGAGTAGGGGACATCATCAGAGAGTATGTTAATTTCCAATCGAAAACATTCGATTAAGCTACCAATCGAATCTCGTACGAGTATCAAAAAAAAAAACTACGAGTATAAAAAAAATGGGGAACGATAATTATCGATAATCACTGACAAATAAAAAAGATACTTTTTAAAAATGCCCAGAATTTAAAAAAATAAGCGAAAAACGTGTTTTCTAACCATAAGAATTGAAAGAAAAATCAACACATTTTCAAATAGCTTGGGATTGTGTATAGAATTGATTGACTTGATCGAAACAGCAGCAGCGTCTTTTTGGCAAATCAAGTTATTGCAAAAATATTATTAACATGTAATATTTATATATATGTATAAATGATAGACTATACAAATATTCCAGAAGAAGAAAAATGAAAATTTCAATTGTATAAATATATGAATTTTGAATTAGCATATTAGCAGTGACAGTCCGAATCTCAAATTATTTGGATTAGCTTGACGTGTGTAGAAAATCATAGCAAACGCCAGTCGTGTCAGAACACACCAACGACGAATTTTAATTACAGCTTCAGAAAATTCCCCAGTACACGCATACACACACACTCACACATGTTCACACAGACACACGGACCCAATACGCACTACGAATTCTAACGAAAATGAAATCACATCAATGAAAAGTGACACGTGCGCATACATGGCGATCGAGAGCTGTTATATCCTCTTAAAATTGTCAGAGAATAATCATACCAAAAGTGGAAAAGCGATGAAATCCATTTCGCAATTGGGCCTCCGATACAGTAGCCACATAATAATTTTTTTTTTTTTTTCGATGCTCTTGGTAAAAGTGTTTTTTTTTTTTTAATTTTTTCTGCCGGCTATTGGTTTGCGGGGTTTCCGGACCTTCACCTTAACCTCTTTCCGGTTGAATTCTGTGGCTCATCCGACAAAAAATGTTTTACCAACTTCGATGTTCCCGTTTCCGTTCCTTTTGGATCTCCCAGAGTGCTGTCCATCGTCACTCTTTTCGAAGGCGTTTGCACACAGACCGAGGGAAAGGGGAGAATATTTTGACTAAGCAGGTTGATGATGAGCGTCATCAGAAACTTGGAAATATTCTTTGAATTGCGTTCCACGTTTTGTCTCGATAAATACTTTCCGGCGAGGAATTGTGGACGCGAAAATGAAACCGAAGAATTTGGGGTGCTTTTCCTCCAGAAACGCGATGGAATAGCGGACACAAAAATAATTATTTGATTTATAGCCATTCCAAAATCAATGAGCTTGCGATTGTATACGAGCGTCAGAGTTTGCCGTTAGACGAAAACTATTCCACTTAACGTGAAATATCTGATATGATACGTTAAGTTTATATTGCAACACGGTGGAATGCGACAACGATAAATCGATAGAAATTTTGACTAATACTCTCGTCTCTTGTGTATGAGTGCGTGTATTTGATCGGGACGGAATGATTCCCGTGATGTATTTCCATGTGCGAAATAACGGAAATGAGGAAACGCGCGAGGCCAATATGGAATTCACTGATAAGAAAACGGCGACTCTCTCTCTCTCTCTCTCTCACTCGCTCGCTCGCTTTCTCTCTCCAGAGATAATTTACGTTGGGAAACTAGCAAAAAGAGGAGGGTGAGAAAGAGGGTTATATATATAGATAAATATATATATATACGTGGAAAGCGATCGATTCGAATTTTCGAAAGCTGGGAAGTTCCGTGGTTTTATCCCGGAAATTGGAGGGTGGACGTAATGAGAGTGAAATCGAGAGTCGAGAAAGGGGAGAAAAAAGGGATAACCGCGAAAAAGGGAAGATCGAGATAAAATTTGGGAATGATTATAGCGCTGAGTAAAGTTGAATAAAGAAAAAAGCAATTGAAGATGAAAGAATCTTCATCCTATTCCGTCATCAGCCTTTTTTTTTGCAGGGAAATTAATATTTTCTATTGTTACGAAAATAATAATGAGGAATTCGTGCACAGAGAGAATATAAAATAAAATTAAAGGATTAAAGAAATTTAATCATATGCATTAAAAGTGATCTTTCGAGGCCATTTGTAAATATACATTTAATGAGCGCTTGTAATTAATGATTGACATAAATTTCGTTATATTTTGCCGAAGCGAAATCATTGGACGGGACCGGAAAGGTATTTTTCTTCTTTTCTTAATAATAAAGTTACGAACGATGGGAGAAGGTATAACACCATTTTGAAACTATTTTCACAGTTACCGTTTAGTGATGGGCGTATAAACGTCATGAACTCTAGTGATCGAACACTTTAGGATTATCATTATTCCAATTATTAAAGCCCGACAAGTTAATACTGTGACACGCGTACACGACATATATAAATATATCTTTTAATTTGTCGGAGATGAAATTGGTAATTATTAGATTATCACATCGAGCAAAAATGAAAATGTAACGATAATAATAGTAAGAAACCCTTCCTGTAAAGTCTTACATGAATAAATAAATTGTCGTTTGAAAATTAAATATCAATTAAAATTCAAATTTCAAATTAACAAATAAATGAATAAATATTGGTAAGCAAACATTATTCGGATCGTGTCTCACAGACGCGGCTCGGAGTGTTTTTTTCTCCAAATTTTTTGGCAAAATAAAATCTCTGTGTGTCACAAATATCTTGTTACGCGAGGATAGGAGCGATGGTATAGATGAAACCTTAGCGAACGTTATTAACGATATTAATAAAATCATCAACGCTATTATAATCGTCAGTAGGATCATCCGATTAGAACATTTTGTGAATCTTCCAGTACTAACCGGGAATGTGGAGACTAATCAGTTAAAATCGATCATATCGATTGGTATAAATAAAATAGATGAAACGATAATACTGTCGAGAGGAGCGTGTAGCTCATTTTTTGAGTCTGCACATAAAGACACAAATAATAAATTTGATACAAAAGTTACGGTGTGAATAAAACAAATCCATAAAGATAAAAAATACAATCCCTCATGTACACAAATACACACGCATAGATACAAGAGCGTGACATTAAAAGTGTTTGTTTTATTTTATGTCCTCATAATGAGCACATAGAATCCGACGAGTGATCCAGCCGAGAATCACGTTTTACTTGATTTCAACAAATCGATCTTCTTCACGGTAATTCAAGATAACGGGGCTGTTTAATTTGTTGAAGTAGCGGATGTTTTCTCGGCTCGAAAGATCGATCGGGGCTTCTGCGGTGAGGTGATGTTTGATCGGAGCAAATCGAAGTTGATTGGAATCGAATAAATCAATGCTTCTCGGTGGACCTTTTTATTGATGCTTATTTTTATTTCGTCGAGCGTTAATCGTGCGGGAGCGCAGAATAATTTCAAACCATTTCGCGCGAGGTCACCTTTCCTCACACGTGAGGCAAAAAAGGAAACCAATTCAAGCTAAATGGATCTTTGGTCCGAAGCGAGTGCCGGAGAGAGAATGAAAAAGAGAATAAAGGGGGAAAAGCTTGGGTGACTTTTCACTGAATAAATCAGGTGCGCCCGGAGGGAATGCTTCAAGGGATTCGACGTTAATCCGTTTTTTGTTTCCTTTATTTATGTGGTTTCGCGTGCATGCACCAACCTCGTTTTCTTCTCTACCGTCGCACTTCGGTCGACGAAAGAAGAACTAAGAGAAAAAATCGACTTATAGCGATTGAAAAGAAAAAAAATGCGAGCTTCCAATAACACGGAGTACATAAGAAGACGAAGAAGAAAGAAACTTGGCCGTTGATTGGCGGTTATTCGGATCAGCAAAGTCCTTAAATGAACAGATTTCCTTGAAGCTTTCGTACTCCGAATATCCTGAATAATACCTAAATTGACCCTGGTCCTTTCAAATCAAAAGAAACAAAACGCAAGAACCAATTAATTCCACAATCCGATAAAGCCCATTATTCTCCTCATCCATGAACTACGAAACCAACATCCCACAGTACGAATCTATCGTTCCGCAAACAAATAAAAAAGAAAACCGCTCTATAACCATTAACCAGTAAAGTTCAAAGTGCAAAAGCAACGTCGAATCAAAGCGTGAAATGGTTTGTCAAAAACGTTGGCGTTGACGTTCGATTATCGCGATACAAATTCTATCGATAATATTGGAGCAATGAAATCACTGTGATATCACTAAAACGCTTTCAAGGGGTGTATTAGGATCGACTAAAAAAAAAAAAAAACAAACTAGAAACGAAAAAAAAATGAATCTAACGGGCGTAAAGAGAAAATCATGGGAAAAAGAATGAAAAATATGCACAGAGACGATAAACGGGGAACAGAATGTTCGGACAAGTAGGACAGGAAAAAAATTGTATGATATTGATTATCTCAAATTATTGTAATTCGGATAGTTATCGTTTGAAGAACGAGAATAACATTTGAAAAAAAAAAAAAAACAAAAAAAAAACACATAAATGAATGAAAATATGTGCACACGAATACATACAAACTTATATATGTATGTTTGTGGATTTATATTTACGTGTTCTGTAACGTATTACGAACTTTCGATGGCAAATCAAAGAATGATCATTATTATGATCAATACAATTAATAATAATACTTGTATATATGATACGATTATATGTATACCGGAGGGGATAAAACGAACTATGTATACATGTATATACACGCGGACAAACATGATCTATAAATATATACATGGGTATATATCAATTAGTACCATCATTGCAAATATTGTATTAATACCATGACTATTATCATCATTAATTAATTATTACAACTTGAAAAAAAAGAAACAAATTATGACTGTCATTGTTAGCCCTAACATATTTTTAAAAAATTATATATATTATATAGATATTTAAACAAAATCATGATCAAGTCCTCTTGTCTTGTAGCGTTGGTTGTCTGTTATAGAGCATGAGGTCCAGGAGATTTAAAGAAAATAATAAAATTTTAATGAAATACGAAACAGAAAACAAAACAAACGATATTTCTTCATTTTCACGACGTTGTAAAATAAACAAAATATACTATACTCCTGTGTGACCAGATAATATTTAATTTTGTATATAACACCGAACGAAATTCCATAAGTGAGGTTGAAAACAGTGCGTTTCATATTTCCTATAAATTTACTGCTGGCAGCTTCCCGGGCCTGCGTGACGGACTATGCGTGATCATGTTCTTACATCGCGCAGCTACATGAACTTAAAGTTTTGACAAACACCTCGTTCCATCACCATCATGAATTCGTTTGACACATTTCTCATTACGATTATAAATATTATAAAGCTATTTTCAATGGCGGACGAAACTTCACACTTTCCGGATTTATTCAACAAGCCCATGAACAATAATACCATCGTTTCTCACGTTCCTTGCTTACGGCTTAAAAAATACGTTACCATACTGTTAAGGTAGTCTCGCTGGTACGAACGCGTCATTTGCATCATTCGTTATATCATGACACTGAAAATTAATAAAACCAACTTTTATTCTGGGAAAATTAAACAATCAAGTATTTACTAATTATTTTCGTTGCGATCCAACCCATAGGAACAATTTTTTTTCATTCTTAATCGGCCTTGCTTTTGATACATTTCGCCTTCCCGTCTTGAGGTGATTTTTTTTTTCCGAAGCACTTTCAGTACATAAACAAGATTCGCTCCAACCATTTCCGAATTCTGCTGAATTTTGAAAAGAAATAAAAACAAAAACAATGTCAAATTCAGTTGTTGATCCACATGAGAAATAAAAACCAAAAATTTTAGTCAAAGTTTGTCTTGTCCAAGAATTTTCAATATTTTTTTGTGAACGACAAAGTTCAACTAACAAACTATAAAAGGGAGAAACTACCATTGAAAAGTGGCAACAACCGTTGCATCGAATACTGTTCACGCTGTAAAGTTGTCGTTCGTTATCGAACTCATACAAAATTGCAGTTTTTGATTTTTCGTCCTTGAAAAGGTTGCGCGCTGTATCGAGCTCAGTTGGATTCCAATTATTGGCCATTGTGTTTTGTCATTTCAATTATTTTCTGTTGAACGATGAGTCCATTGTATATTTAATTCGCGTGTCTTACGGTTTCCAGTGGTTCCTATATTAATGGTGAGAGAATACAGAATCAAACTAGCGAAAGATTTCATCCCATAAATGTGATTTTTTTCGAGGTTTTTAGAATCGAGAATTTTCTGTACCTGCATATGAAAATATATATATATACATATAATTGTTGTCCTATATACCTGACAAAATTGCCCTCATTCCTGTCAATAATATTTCAATCTCACAGCAGTGGCAAAAAAAAAATCATACAGAAATGGCATGAAGAAAACAGTGCAACCTGTACACACATCGAATAAAATAAAATGCTCGAACAATCAGTTGGGAACGCAGTGGCGTTGAAAAATTGGATAAATAGACGGAAAGGGCAGTCAGTTTGACTTTAAAGGATCATATGACGGGCGTTGTTTAAAATCAGATATTTCAACTGAACCAACAAAACGCTAACCATCAAAATGAACGAAAATACATTTCATGGAAAAAGCAATAGATTAAAGGACGGACAAAGCACTCATGCATAATATTATGTCTTACTCTCCCACAACTCTGTAAATGACATTTGCAATGTAAATATCACTGTTTGCACGGCATTGATAACTTTGAACGTAAAGCGATAAAATTCATCTGAAAACAGCAGTGTTTTATTTCTCGATTTTTCTACTCGAGAGCGGAATTACGATTTTATAATTTACGACCATTTGTGTCTGAGTTATTTCGGCAGTTTGTTTTTCGAACTTCATTCACCACGATCAGGACCAATCTCTTCTTTTTTTTTTATTATCCGTAGAATAAAAAATGGTGTTCCAAAAGTTCCAGAAATGGCACATTTTTTCATCAATTGTTCGATTTCATTATTTCCGAATGTGCAAACACGCCATTTCACCTTTGTATCCGTCACTCGAGCCTCAAAATCAGGCGCACGTCATGCACACGAATAAAAAATGAAATAATTATAAAGCCCAATTACGCATGGAACTTTATATGCGACTACGTGGCTGCGGTTTTATTGATGGAACTTACAGTTCTTGGTTTACGTCAAGTTTGATCTATAAAAGTCTTCCATTCCTTCCACGACAGAAAAGTATTCACTGAGTCTGTCACTCTCGTTTGCAATACGAAACGAGGATGAAGGAATTTACATAAAAAGCCCAATCACGGTTATCCCATTTGTTCGACGGTTCAACGTAAAAAAAAGTAGAAAAAATAAATTATAAAAAAAAATAGCCTGCTTCGGACAGCTTTAAAATTCAGGGATTCAGCAAAACTCAAACAAGAGCTACTCTGTTGAATTTCTTGTATGAACTATTTACAAGCAAAAGATCCAAACCACATGAAAAAGTAACTTCTTCTCGCGTTGACCTTTTGCAAACTTTATTTAAAATTATAAATAAAAAATGTAATTACTCCAACAAAAAAAGAAAAAAAGTATTAGAATAAATTTTCAGATTCCATCAGATTCCATGTACAATTTATTAAAATTCGATTTTAGCAGAAAAGGTGATATCGATGTTTTTTCTTTCACCTGTACGTCACTTTCTTTGGCTTCAAAACTTTTCTACAGGCTTCCAAATACTATCGATGAAGGGACAGTTTTTAATCCTGGAGATAAAAATTAAGCTCTTGCAAAGAGCAAAGTTATTATCCTGAGAATCGTCCCTCTTGTTCCTATCGAAAGTTCAAGTGTCCATGTTGTAAAAGCTCCTTCTACGATCGGTTTGCACGTAATCATCGGGTCGGGCTCCTTTGCTTTTGCACTGTTGCAACAAGAGCAACAGACAAGATGTCGAGCCGCAGTGATCAGAGAAGAAAAACAGAGAGAAAGATTGAGAGAGCGAGAGAGTGCGAAAAACATTTTTCAACGCACCACGCGACAAAAATATTGAGAATCTGAGAAACAAAGGAGCGAAACCTCTTCACTGGCGTTGCTTTGTACGTCGTTAAATACTGTAAAAAAAACCCAATGTCGTCAATATTAGCGAACTGATAGGATTGCAAATGAGCGAGAAGAATTCTGCTTGAATTTGCAATCGAATAAAACGATGATCGATATAAATTAATTCCTTCCAACTGTAAAGTGATTACTCGCGAATTCCAATGAACTTGATACAAAACCATGAAAATTCCTTTTTCCCTTGAGATGAGACAAAGGGTTGAAATCTATCAGCGTTAATTGAGGAGGACAAAAGACGTGACACTCTGATAACGAAGCCTATAATCTTTCACACGAAACAGAAATTTACAGCAGAAGAAAATACGAAATGAATAAAATGTACACACACATTCTTGTGACGAGTTTCTTAGCACGTAGCCTCGCAATAGCGATAATAATTTTGTATAAACCTGATGAATAGGTGAATGATGCGTCGACGTTCTCGATGATCAACTCTGTATATGGTCGAATGGAAATCAGAAGATAATTTGCATTCGAACGATACTTCAATAACTTACGAAATGGAGAGTTAACAAATTTTATTGTATTTAATTATCCATGTATGATTGTTCGCAATATGACTTTGCTTGTTGTTATCACAAAACCGACCAACGAGAAATGATGTGCAGAATCGCATAGATATAAGAAGTTGCTGAAAGATCGAGACGTAATGAATATTTTATGCGCTTTATTGAAATGACTGTTGTTATTATAATTATTAACACTATCAATACATTGTTTCTGTTCGAATTATAATTATGGTTATTATTCCTACTATTGATTGAAATACAGGAGAGTGCACGAATTGTGACAGGACAGAGCGACGTCTAAAAATAATAATTACGTTACACGAAACAAACTCGACACGAATATTTCTTCATTCGAAAATAATACACACGACAATGGATGGTACCGTCTGCTCGAAATGTATGATTGCGCCAAGTCTTCTCACTCGACATATTCACAAATGCGAGATTCGAGAAAAGGCAGAAAGAAAATATTTGACAATTGTTGTGTTGGCGTGCGAGCTTGAACGATATTTTACGTTGTGAGAGAGCTTTGGTCTAAACGACAACGACGATATGGAAACGAACGAGTACTACGTTGTATTCAGCAATTAAACAAAACTGAGGAAAATAATTAATATTATCAATACATTACAACTTTGTTTTATAAAAAGTGAAGAAATTGGAGAGTACAGTAAGTGTCTCTTTCATTCAATTTAATCCCCCTCTGATTTTCATTCCCCAAACACTACGAGGCGACACGACACTTGTCGTCACGACACCGGAGAGACCTTCATACTCAACGGAACGCTGAGCTTTTTACGGTAAGTGACAATCTTTCTTATTTTTCTTCATCGAGAGTTTCCAAAAACTTTGTTTTTGCTAATGAGCATTCCTTTTATGATATCAAAGAAATTTTTGGTAGATCATTTCAAACTGTCGAGCATACTTAATTCGAGAAATTCAACTCGCAGACGAAATTAGAATCAAATTGTTTCAATTTTCGAAATGAGCCTCTAATTGTTCTTGCATTTTTGTTCATCTACAGCCTCAAGTCGCTATTAATCCTCTCTCCTTTTATTAGGTTTTCTTCATTAAGTCGCTTTCAGATAGATCTTTTTAGTCGTTAAGTGAAGGAGCTTACGAAGTGCTGAATCATGTTAGTACAATCTTGAAGTGTATAACGATGAAATTTCAAGACATAAAAAAAGAAAGTCCAATTTTCCGCAGCATGCTTAAATTTTCGTTTTTTTCTTCGTCTCCTTGCGCTAACGATTCATTCCCTTCAACCCTACGTTTCCCCATTTGCCTTCCAACAAAAGCATGCTGAACAGCGTATTTCGTCGGTTTTACGTCGACTTAGACTTAACACAAGAAAAAGCGTTTCACTTCATTATCAATATAAACCAGCCGACGCGTGACTGAGCGGTCACCTATCCAAGTCCCGGTAAGCCTAAGCTACCGACTCTGGTATTTTTCTACCATAGAGGCCACGTATACTTATCGCTGTCGATTTGCCCCACTATTTATGTATATCCGCACGAATGAACTTGTCTTCGAAATCCGCTTTGAAGTATTCTACACATTGACCTCAAAGCTTTAACTTTTCGAGCAAGAAATTTTGCCTAACGTGCGATTGACTTGACATTCGTGGTACTCGAGAGCTTCAGGGGTCACTGGTTTCGAACCTGACCTGAAAATTTTGAATCTTCTAATTAAATGTTCTTCACTGTACGAAAAGTTTTGGAGAATCCTTTGAACTCGATCAGATTTTTGGAAAATATCGACGTTCATATATATTCTGCATAGAAACTAACTTTTCCACGTCGGATTTGCACAATTTACGAATAGGAACTGTTTTCGTTTCCCACGTTGATGAATGTCTCAGGAATCATACAAAACGAATAAATGTCGTTGATTGACGTAGTTTCGTAATTAAAAAAAAAAAAAACAATCTGCAAACAAATAGGTTAAACGACGTAAGGTCTCCCATGGGTCAAACGGCAAAGGTGTATTTATCAAAATACATTCCAATTCGAATATGTGAGAATTTAAAATCTAATCTTAATACCCGTTTGAATCTCTCTCGTAACGCTCGACATATTTACTTTGACTGCAGTATATTTCATGTATTTGCATTAGAACCAAGATCACTTATGAATATATATCGCGGACTGAAGGTTCACTCTCTTTCATTGAGTTGGCAGTATGTTTATAGTTATATAAACGAACGAAAGTCTGAACCACCAAACGAGAGATGTTCTGTAATACGATGTTATATGAATATACACCAAGTTTGTCGGTTTCTGTCGGTGTTTCGAAACCAATAGACCGTACACGGGCTCGAGGATTAGTGAACCTTGCAGACAAATGTACCTCCTGAGTAGATAGAATTCTACGTCCCTAGTTTGAATCGAGTTTATCTATATTTACGGTTATGTTGCTCATACCTCTGGAACAAGAAACTGCAAATGCATGCACCAAATCGAATAACGTTACATCGTAACACTGCGTAAAATCAATGCAAAAAATTAGGCGGTCTTTCGCATATGGTGCACACATAGAATTCAGGTCTTCGTACTTAAATTTCGTTCCAAAAACTACGAAAGGAGCGGAGAAGCTTATTTTTATAAGTCTGCAGAAATTAAAAAAATTATATATTTCTGATCTCAGGTTCGTGTTGGTGGATTGTTTTTGACGTTTTTACTCATGCAGTCCATGAGCTTCACCATATTCTGAAAACACATGATATGACGTGACAAAAAAGATCCATGTCGTGGGCTTGGTATTTTGACACATTTGACGATTTATGGGTTGAGGATTGTGAGATTCCAAGGAGCACATGAATAGCACCTCAAGAATAGTGCCATTTGCTTCGGCGTGATCAAGAAGACGTCTTGTGGTTTTTGTAAGGGCAGTGTATTTTGATACGTAATAAATTTATTTTCGAAATGTTCTGCCAGCTTTATTGAAATGAAAAACAATCTTGCTTTTCGAATTTGTCATTTCAGTCGTAAAACCGTACTCACAGTACCGTGAGACAATTTCACGATATCGATTCAATATTATTGGCCGCTTTGCACAGTTTGTTCTCCAGTTTTCCATCCGACTCCGTTCCTGGTCTTGGTCGAGATAAAAAAATTGCTGTGAACCGTGAGGTTCGTGGAGCTCCATAAAATATGTTGATACACGATAGACTCGGGCATGTGCAGCAGGTTGAAGATCGGCAACACGTCGAGACAGCGTCGAACACAACCGACGCCCGAAAAAATTACATGAACTCTGTTGGAATCGAATCATCTTCATTCGTGTATAAGACCCTTTGTAGCTGGAAATCGTATTCGAACCTAATGACGCTTGAACCATTTGGCATCTGGAAAAACTATTTTTTAAATGCGAACACTCACTTGTCAAACTCTAAACTTTAATACATGGACAAAAAAAACCAGTTTATTCATTTTGTCCGAAGGAATGCGTCATATGTGCTCCATTTTTGGACTCTACAAAATATCTGTCGGAAGGGAAGTGAAAGTTTGGAGAAATCTCATTGTAAATCGGTTTTTTATTAAAAACAAACGACGCCGAGATAATTTTGGAGGATTAATGTCGACTGAACAATGGCACTGTCCCAGAACTAATTGACATCTATACTGTGCAAGTGAGGAAATTGCTTCACGAGATAAAAAAGCATTTCATTTTACGAACAAGTTTTATATTCTCTCATGGTTATTGCTTCCTGAAAATTCCAAAGGCTTCGTAATAACGAAGCTTCATATATACCCGGTAAGAAGACTACTATCATCCCTCGACTGTGTGAATCCAACCGTCCAAGGTTTGCATGCCAAATAGAAAGTCAGAACAAGACAGTAAGATAGAGTGAGAAGGAGGAGAGGTGCAGAGGCTTGAGCGGAAGGAGAGGAAGATTTTAAGGAGTAAGAGAGCGTTTCTTCGGTTAGACTTCTTCAATATTAAGACTCTGAGTTGTACAAATAGAGGCCCCGCGTGGCTTATAATAAGTCTGAATAAGGAGTCTCCTCATTATACTCCTTATCATCTTCACCTTTACCCATACTATGAACACACACAAGCATCCTTTCCTCTTAGTCCAAGAAAATAAAGTAAAATAAAAGATTTCCAGTACTTTTTTGTATCTTGAGACTACTTCTTGAATGCCACATCAAGCCAAGTTTCATAAGAATCCATGTGAAAAGATCAAACTGATACAACGATAGAAGTTTCATTTTCTGTTAATTAACGTAAACAGAGACAAAAATTGTCTTTTGTTAGACAGTCTCTTGGTATTCGAAAAGAATTTCATATTCGTGTATAAATAGAAACGTACGAAAACAAAAAAACTTTGTATTCAATTTTTCTTCATTTGGAAATGATTGGATTCGTGATATTAATCAAATGATCGAATGAGGAGTTGAACGAAATTGCAAGCGCAAGTATGAAGCGAGGTTACTCGACATTGATGAAAACTTTGAGTCCGCTTCCTACTCTGAACGGTAAGCTCATGCGAACGTGTATGAATTTGCATAAACGCAATTTTGTAGAGGTCGTCGTGAGAGCCAGTTGGAAATTCGACCGTTAATGGACATTGATCGTGTCTTTTGGAGAAGACGCAGTAAGAAGATCTCAAAATCGTTCCAGCAAGCCCGCTAACCACGGAGTGACATAACGAGACGATATACATCTTTTGCTGGTACGCAGGCACGTTCCAAGGATGACAGAGGGAAGTATAGGATTCGAGAGGAAGAGCAACTACATTAGTATAGTCGAACGTGTTGGAGAGCAAGTGGAGCGTAATCGACCGAATGTAATCAGACTGGACCGATGCTGGCCTCACTGCGATAAGACCTAAGGGATCAGTGAGCATGAAAACGTTTCCAGTCTCCACTATATCTCTTGATGGAACGTTCGAGAATAGGGTAGTAGAAAAGCAGAAGGAGACTACACACAACTAACAGGAACACATGGCATCATCACATTCAAATTCTCGTAGTCCGAGGATTTCAATTTGTACAGTTCTCAAACTCGACTCAAATTCATGACCTCAAACAACTCCAGATTTGATCGTTGGGGAAGAAACATTTTCCATCGAGTATAGAAATACATAAATATTCAAATGGTCCCTACAATATTCACTGGTTCTCCTACTCCAGCGAATAATGGTAATTGTACACTGAAAGCAGGAAAAATCGTGCCTCAATGAGTTGATTGATTGAATGGATAAAATGGAACGATCATAAAAACAAACTCTCTTTCGACTTTACAGCAGAATGTGATCTTCGTTGTTTCCACGTTAGTTGAACACCATCTGCCATGTAATTCACTAGTATTTGTATACCAATTTTTATTTCCACTCTATGAAAACACTTTGGATTTATCGGAAAAGCCTGAAAAGCTATACATTTTTCTACAAGAAACGCATGGTTTAATACTCGGCATCAGCCGCCGGACCATAGCGATTATTACTACTTGCAGCTCGCTCTCGACGCTTTCCTCCAATATGCAAGTTTCTATAGCTCTGCTAACTACATTATATTATCAAACTAAATGCTGCATAGTTATATTGATTCAGATCTGCAACTGGTCGTAATCCTCCGTACCAAGCTGAAGGCATTATAGTTCGAAATTTCCATTTCATACATAAATTTAGTTCGCACACAATTATTCTCAGGCCACTATTCAACATCAGGAAACTTTATTACTTCTTACGACGAGAGAAAGAAAAACAACTAGATGACGAAATGACGAATAATACAATTTTCAGTCACGAATATTTTTTAATATTTCTTGAATTCGCAAGGTCATTGTTCGGATGTTTTAAAGTAATTGAGGAAAGGAAGTTACCATCTACCGTATTTTATTCTACTATGAAGCATTCCGCTTTGAGCTGCAGGGAAAAACGAAATGAGCAAAAAATGAGTGACAGAAAGTAATAAGCAAGAAAAGGGATTTTAAAAACCATAATGAAAAAGTGAACGAGTGAGCTAAGAAAACCGCTGAGAAAATTTCCTGAGTAGATACCTCGCCAGTGCCGAGTTCTATGAAATTGTCGTCGATCACTGATGGATGACGCTCAAGGGAGAGCTAAAGAAACCACGCGATCGCCAAGGAAAATAATGAAAGA
Organism: Hyposoter dolosus; assembly: GCA_963921915.1. Lineage (NCBI taxonomy): Eukaryota > Metazoa > Arthropoda > Insecta > Hymenoptera > Ichneumonidae > Hyposoter > Hyposoter dolosus. The sequence goes on along the minus strand of OY998130.1, from coordinate 20,193,692 downwards.
AGGAAGTGAAGAGAAATAATGAAGAAAAAAGTTGCCCTCAACCAGGGCACTAGGACGTACCAGTACCAAAAAGCTTTTATTGAGCTCGTGCGCATAGTGCACGGAATTGCGAAAAGTTCGTCTGCAATATGTCGATCACGTTATATCTTGCCAAGAACCAGGATTATACATACGAACAAAAAATAAACTTTACAGTTTTTTTCACCAGTACCGCTACGAGAGGGACAAACAATCAATATTCGATTCCATTGAAAATTAAAAAGTAGTAAAAATAACGAACTAATTTCGCAATTTGTTTACAATTTTTCACTAAATCACTTTTTTGAAACTTATACTTATTATTATTTTTTTTTTTGTTATAGTCATTGAATTTGTTCGCGTCCTAGTTATTATTTAGAAAGTGGAGAATTACAATGAATCCAATATCTCGAAATCAGACACATGGTAAAATAACCGAGTGACAGTTTCGAACTGTTTATTTTATTTAAATTTGAATAATTTTTCTATATCGAGTAGAATTTGGTTATTCAAATTTCTGTAGTTTTCAAATATTGATAATCAATTTTTGCAGACTTTTTTCCTTTCGTGAAGAAAAATATGGAGGAGTAACTATGGAAATGAAAAAAAAAAAAACGAATGGAAATAGACGGGGCGGAGAAATTCACTTCGTCTTTTGTGGGGACCATTCGAGACGAGTTGGGGAGTTGGAATATGGAAGGTTTGCGAAGTAAATTTGGTCGGGGCTTGCTCTCACTCTCGTGCTCAACATTATGATGCAGCGAACACCTTCGAATAGCTAGTGACACCAGCGGAGCCACAAACTGTAAGGGGATGAACAGAGAAACAACTCGATTTTGAGTTTTAATTCAATCTCTATTCTTTCCCATACTATATCCCCTCGGGACAGAGTCGCACACAAGATTTTTCAGCTTGAATTTGCTCTCTCTATCTGCCTCGTCTCTTTTCTCGTAAAAGCGTCTTCCTTCTCGAACAAAAATACGAACGCGCTGTTGACGAAGCTCCAATGGAATATTCTCTCACGATCCGACCCTCCCATTCCTCTTCGTGAACCTGCCATCCAAACAACGTTTTTTTTCCGCATTCTCTTTCGTTATCAGAACTTCTACATCTTCTCGGACTTGAACTCTTCCCTTGTCATACTAAATATGAATACAAATGTATATGCTGGATTCTATACCCATTTGCACTTGAGCCCTCAAATCCGATAAAAACATGGCCATTTATCCAAATCACAAAGATATTTTTTGATAAAATAATACAGCATCTGATTAATTGTTCAAAACTGATCGCAGCTCATACTTTATGCATTTATTTCATTCGTACGTTTTCTATTTTTCCTTCCCCGTAGATTTATCAAGAGTATTGAAAAGCTTGACTACAAATCAATTCACTCGTTGAGCCAAGCCGATATTTTGTCTTCGAGCTATATATTTATACAGATCTCGTAAGGTTTATACGTTTTTGAGGGTATTCGCCGGACCGTAAGTATCCAAGGACGCGGAACCGAGAGGCCGGATTTACGGGATCAGAGATGGTGGACTTCTGTACTCCAGACCCACTGTATTCTGCCAAGACGTTCGCGACACGGTGGACTCATAAGGGCGGATTACCTACTGCCAGTACGAATAACCTTCCACTATCGATCACAAATGGCTTCTATTAACTTTTCCTGTAGGGGAGATAGAGATTACGAGAGGCTGTTTCGGCCTAGATCATTTTATGGCATTTCGATGAGCCAGTGGAAAAAGCTCCCTCGATATATTTTCAGTATCTCATAATATCCTGAAATGATGTGGCAAATTAGAATATTTTATACGACTATGAACCGCGTGGTTACCAGTAAAGTTTGCTTATCAAAAAGTTGCTTAATAAAATCCTGGATATCATATTCCTATCGAATACGATTTTCATATCGTTTGAGGTTTGGGCCATTATCGAAAGAATGAGCATCGGAATGATCTGATCGAATGTGCCTGCCGTTATTGATTACGAAAAACGACTCGCTGCTAGTTTATTTTCCTCCAAGGCAAACTCTGCACGAAACTTGAGAGTTTCCATACAATCAAGGATTCTGTATATCAGGAAAGAAAATGTGAAAACCTACACTCGAGAGTAAACAATAAACAACAATAATTACGAGTTTCATAAAGCGACTGCAAACGCTCATCCGTTTTGTTTCTGACGAAGAGAAAAAAAAAAAAACAAGAATCGATACGTCGTTCAGAGCCATCAACGTGACAATAAAAATTCATCCAACGAAAAGTGATGAACGATCGTGTTATGAGTTTGACTTCTACCCGCGCCTATCAGAGCAGGAACAGTTTAAACTCCATTTTTTACACGGCATCAACAAAATAGCTTTCGCTTCATCTAACATTTTATCTCCGACACATAAAAAAAACATGAAAAATCGAGATATATGTATAAATTATACACGAACCGTTTCATTGTATATATCCGGATCATGTGTACATTACTTTTTTTTCTCGATCTTGTTTCCTTCCCCGATCTCTCCTAACGATACGATGCTCCATTTGATCTTTCAGTGCTAGAATGTTAAAGAGCATAAAACACAAATAGCGCACTGGAGACCAAATTTTGTTGTGAAACTCAGAAATCTCGTGAAATACGGTCAACTAAACCGTTTTCAGTTGATAACGAATTTTTATTTTTTAAAAATTTTTTTTTTTTAATTAGGAATTTTTACGGATCTCTTCGATTCCAGAAACACCCATGACGAACGTCGAACACAAAAATCTTGATATAAACAGATGCGAATACGAACGTTCGTATGAGCAAAACGATATGAACGCTCCATTAGGCAGATCACATTTATTTCCAGGTTCAAGACACGAAATTTCATAAACGAACGTGTTGGTGTGTTCGTGTCTTCGTTGAAATATCACGCATGAATCAAAAATGAGAACCACCATGCGGGAATTGACGTAATCGATAAAGCGGAGATGTAATGTAATAAAAATACATATTGATGGGGTATAACGAGTGATTGATTTCACGTCCCTTCCCATTGACTCGAAGCTTCAGATACACGATTTTGACGAGTTTCATTCTCTCTTCGTCTCTCTCGCTTCTTCCCTCTCTTACTTTTGCTGTCACTCCTTTTCCAACATCCACACTCGATCTTTTTTATGCTCGTCTCGTATCGCGACGACCACACGAACCAACCATACATCCTCCTCCCATTTTTGCGTGTTCGATCAAATTCGAGCGCGAGACTCTGCTTCCCGACCTACGATAATATTCCATGCCGAGTAAAGATAACATAAATGGAAGCCCAAGCTTGCAAAGAGCGCCCAATCCTCCATATCACCCCATAGAATATGCAACATACAGTTCGTGCACTGACATAAAATATGCACAAAGCCATTGCTCGCCTGGTATCGCTTGATCCCTAAATTTTCAACATAAATAGTGAACAATACCTTCAAATTGATCAGATCGAAGCAATAAGGCAAAACCTTGAAACCCAAACCTTAACACAATAAGGTGAAACCTTTAAGGTCCAAAACTTGACGACGCCTCCGTTCGCGAATAATATTCACTCAGATACCAACAAATATTGTTTCCCATCATTTTTATCCCAAAAATTGTAGGAATGACTCAGTCAATAAAATAACAGCCGAAAATAATCTCCGAGTACGATTACTTCCGAAGCTTTTTTTCACCAGAGACTCTGGAACTTCTGAAGAGACATTCAGGACACTCTAACGAAACTATGTGCTTTCTGCATGTGACACATTGATTGGAATAATTGATCAATCTATAATTTATAATTAGAACTGTATGGGCTCGTGGAATCGTAAAAAGGAAATGGTTAAATAAATACGAGCATCATAAAAGTCAAGAAGTCGACGACATTATGAAGATATACATATTTAACGCCGAGTGTATAGAGTTGTAAGCGAAAAAAAGATTGAGATGTCATAAAAAATCCATCAGAGGTCGCTGTAATAGGTTCGTTATGTTGGTTCATTGGTTACATCACCATAACTCGAATGAAAGTTAAGATAAGATGAAAGACTATACTCTTGCGTTTTATAGGGTTGAAACGTAAAAGCGTCAGTTAAGTCTTCGTACATAAAGTCGTATTGTTGTCAAGGAAAAGCTCCGGTAATTTACGAGAAAAGAGAGTATATTTATGTTAATAATAAACTTATATTTCAGATCGGTCTGAAAGTTCCGACAAAGGATGTGAATTCTCAAATATGTATGAACCGCGTAATGCTTCCCTAGAAAGTGGAGAAAGTAGGAAGAGACACAATCCCGAGAGTATCTTGTCCTTGAGCATACCCCTGAGCTATCAAAGAAATTGCTTTGAGAACGCACGCACAGAGAAAATATACAAAGTGGAAAAGTACATGCCAAATATTGGAGTACATCGAATGTCTCAGTTTCGTACGAAACATTTTCTACATGCAAATACGAACACCAACAGAATCAGAGATTTTCAAGACGATTCTAAATTCCATGAGAAACTTTGCGTCCAACAAGACGAATCATTAAAAATTGGATCCTATGACATCAGGGCACTCGATTGTGGCGAATGTCTCAACTTCAACCATCTTGGAAAATCCAGAAAAAATGGCACCACGATGATCGAAACATTATTCGTAAGGTTTGGATTCAAAACCACCTTGCAGCTTTTGTCAAATTAAACAACCGAGTTTCAACGACTTGACTCAAGTATTGTCAACAGCACCTGAGAAGCACATTGCTGCTTTGTTCCTTCGTTGATTCTCAGTTTCTCCAACTACCTTTCAAAACCACATGAAGCGGAAGTTAATTCATGAATACCAACCGTCATTGTAATAAATCTTTGGTGTTATTCTTCGCTTTTTGACAAATTGAAAATTAACTTTATTAGGTAACTTACCACGATGTTACGTTCAGTAGAAAATGTAGATTAACGAGAACTGTAAAACGAGATCTCCTTGCATTCAATTGCTCTATTTATCCTTTGACTCTATTCCAATCTGTACTCTTGTTCGTACTTTCCCTGCTTGCCATGTATTTTCAATAATCTATCAATACGTGCATTCCGGGAGTACGCAGCACTCTGGAGTTTCAATAAAATGCCGTGCATACCGTTTCCATATTGAAATAATTAATCTGAAAAAGCTTGGACCACACTACATGTTTTTTTCTTTATTACAACCAAAGCGAATCCCTCGTTGCTCAGAACAAAATTGTGGTCTTTGACGTACACATGAAAAATAAAATATCAAATGGAAAGCACTGCAAGAATGGGCACAATGGAATCCAAATGAAGTAGAAAGCTAACAGTCATGTAGTACTTAGCCTTTGACCCTCTGTAGCAGAACTCCTGCTGCTTCCGCATGGCTATTACGTACAAACGTATGACTAATCCTCATATAACTGAGCAATCTCTGGAAATCTCTTCTACATGTAGTTTCCATTCCCTGATGAATCGTAGCCCGCATCCCAACCCGATCGTCATCCCTCGACGTTACGATTCCATGTACGATCTTGCGAAACATCCATCCACGTATACTCGGTTCGTATCCATAGCTACGGAGCTGTAAGTTCATTATACATACAGCGAAACAAAAAGACGTAAGGTCTGTCGAATTGGTACGTAGTACGCAGAGTCAGTCAAGCGGTTTTCCTGGAACCAACCGCCCATATACTAGTGTCACAATTCTACAGAGACAGTCACAATGTATGTACGAAAGGTATGCGATGTATCGTGTAGATCCGCCAATTGTGTATTCACAGAGAACTCAGTAACGAAGGCACAGAGTTCGGCGAAGAGCATGTACCAGTGGTTGTTTCTCAGTCTCTCCTTGCCCCATCGCTGCTCCTTTGTCCTCCTTTCCTCAAGTCCGTCAATGTCTGATCACGTCTCCGAGTACTCCTTCCCAATCTACGCACGTGTACGAATATCCACGACGAATTAATATGTACGAATGTGATTCCAGCAGTCAGTGTGACCTGGTGTTACCAAAAATATATGGACCAGTCTGCATCGTGGTTACAAGTGGAAACATCGGATGCTCCTAAACTGGGGGAACCCAACAGTCATTTAAATACAACATGTTCTCTAGTTTACATTGATGTAGAAAATTTCTGGTTTTTGGACAGCTTTCGTGGCTGTGACTTTGACTTTGTCATGATTTTTTATGTCCATGTCGATAATTGCATGGTTTTCGTTGTCTATGTCAACGACTTCATGGTTTTCGATGTCCAGGACGACGTCTATATATCGTTTTTGCCGGTCGACGGCTCCATAATTTTCGATGTCTAGGTATCGCTGGTTTTCTGGCTATGGTTACTCCATGGTTTTCGCTGTTTAAAAGAAACAAACTCAGAATCGCTAGATCTACGAAAACTCGTCATAGAGCCACAGCAACGGGGTTAAAATTTATAGATATTTTTTTCAAAAATCGTCGATCAAAATTTGTCCGGGAACGCAATTGACTAGAACTCTTCACGAGGACACGCAGGGAGACTTTCTCCATCACTCAAAATTGCCAGATCTACGAAAACTCATCATGGAGCCATAGCTTCGGGGTGGAAATATGTTTTTGCTTTTTTTTTTTTTTTTTTTTTCAAAAATCGTGGATGAAAATTTATCCGGGAACGCGATTGACTAGAACTCTTCAAGAGGACACGCAGGGAGACTTTCTCCATCACTGGGAACTGCCAGATCCACGAAAACTCGTCATAGAGCCACAGCTTCGGGATTTAAATTTATATATATATTTTTTTCAAAAATCGTCGATCAAAATTTATCCCGGAACGCGATTGACTAGAACTCTTCACGAGAGCACGCAGGGGGACTTTCTCCATCACTTGGAATTGCCAGATCTACGAAAACTCGTCATAGAGCCACAGCTTCGGGGTTGAAGTATATTTTTATTTTTATTTTATTTTTTTTCCAAAAATGGTGGATCACAATTTTTCCGGGAACGTAGCTGACTAGAACTCTTCACGAGTACTCGCTAGAAGACTTTTCCATCACTCAGAATTGCTACATCTACTAAAACTCGTCATAGTCATTAAGTGGAGTAATAAAACTCGTTTTGGTGTGATTTCGGCTGAATTACTCCGATTGTAAAGACTTGACAATTACTACAAATGTTAAAATTGACTAATTGATGTTCGTATTAGTGATTTGCAGTGGACGCATTTTTGAGACTTTTAAGACTGGTCTACAAAAAACTATAAAAGAACGAAAAAATCTTGTGGCTGCGCTAATTTTTTTTAAATTTGAAAACGCCATGATTTTTGCTAAAAGGAGGTGGCTCCAAATTCTTCTCGAACTGCTCTAAAATTGATTGGCTTCAAGACGCTGTCGCATATATTGATAAATTGTTATACACAAAAGGAGCGCTGCAGCGCTACCAGAAAACCGCTCGGGCGCTTAAGCGCGCGTGATGCACCCTAGTTTTTTGAAAGAAAGCTCCGTTCGTTGTTCTTCTCTTTCCATCTTCATATTTTTGTTCGTTATACATTTTTTTTTTTTTTTTTTTTTTTTTAATTTCAACTGAGCTCAAAGCTTCTTGACTCCTATTCTCAGAGGTATATTCTCCTCAACCCTCCCTGAATGTACCTGAAGAACGTCACGCTGTGCGTCGCTACGAGCGTCGCTCTCCGGATTAGTACATTTTGTCCAATGCTGCTACAGCCAGTTCCACCTCGGACTATGAGAACGACAAGCTTCAGAGATCCTTCTCCTCTCTCTCTCTCTCTCTCTCTCTCTCTCTCTCTCTCTCTCTCTCTCTCTCTCAATATATATGGTAGCGAAACATGTCACAGGAAGCTTGGGAAACGGAGAGAGGGTGAGAAGGGGAAAGGGAAGAGGGCAGTATATAAGGAGCAGAAACCACTCACTGCACTTCGAAAGCGTTCGGTGGTGTTCTCGTAGCCGTTTATTCACGCCGTTGGTAGCAACTTAACGCGACTTACCACCACCCCCTGGAAACGTCGACGACGGCGGCAACGACAACAGCTTTTAATAGTCTCCAACATACAGTCTTCGTGGCTCCTGCTGCTTTCCTCACATCTATATATATGTATATATATATCAGAGCTTATCTTTATCGTTGAGATCGTTATATAGCGCAAGTAAACAACTAGTTCGTGTCTTTTACCTCACAGCTGTTGGCAGGCAAGAAAAATCCACCTATCTGCATTTTACTGGCACTTTAGCAAAATGCAGCAATTTTTTTATGTCACCAATCTTCTCATAAATGGCATAAAATTACTTTAATCATTCCATACGCAGATTTTATACGTTGTCCTCGAAGTATCTTAATACCGTGTACTACCATCCGCGGGTTAGTTACATTCCCACCACGAAACGTCAACCTGCGCGATTGTGGACTTTTTTGATCATCCAGCAACAATCATTTGATTCCACACATTTGATTCCTCATTGTTTATGCCAAGGCCTGGTGACATTTGAAGCAATACTTAGGAGCTGTCAAATCCATTGTCATTTCGTAGTGAAAAAGGGCAAAAGAAATCTCAGGAACGTACGTTTTATTTTGCAAAAACCTGTCAACGAACTCGAGAACATTGAAACCTTGAACTGTAGCGAGAACGATAGAATAACGTAAATATCTACGTGCCTGTTTGTAGGTGAAGAGTGCCTTTTTACCCAAACCTCACTGTCCCATTCTCTGAAGATTGTTTCAAATAAGTTGTATCTGTGTACCGAGAGGTCAGCATACAACGACATTTTTTTTTATCACCACACTTGTTGTCTGCTGCTTTTATTTTTCATTTTCCCTTTTCACGAGCGCAGTTCGTCGTTTTACCCGAACCACACATTGCTTTACTTCTACTTTCTTCATTTTGGTCTAAAAAGAAAAATAAATTCCAGCCTCCTCTAAGGGAAACGGAAGTGTGATACCAAAAAGAAACAAGTGTATAGTCGGACAAATGAAGAAATAAAGAAACGGACGAAAGAAAGAGGATGAAACTTTCTTCGCACGATTTGTTGATGTGAGAAGGCAAAAAGGCTTCTTTGTATTGACACCGATATAAACACACAGCCAGATGGAAATGTAAACTGTATCAACAGACCCCTGGGAAGATACCCAGAGAGACAGCCTAGTGTTCAACTCGAGAAGTTTTTCTCACGTCGATGCAACCCTCACAACCTTCTAACAATATATATCCCATATCCGTTGCATAGTCGGTTACGGTAACGCCTGAATAAAGCCACTTGCTCTTTTTTCATATCCATAGCATGGTGGTCACGATACAACTTCCGCATTAGAATTAACTCAATCCCGTTGGGATTAGCATGTTTATTCGCTTAATAAAGCGAAGGGTAACATGTTGCAATAATATGGAAACCACAAGACACCTGTTGGAAATTTACGTACGCACTGACACACCAGCAATAATTACCCCTGGAAATACGTTCGAGTATGAACAACTGATGAAGTTTTATCGAACAAGCTCAGAAACTAACCTAAGCTAATAAATAAACAGACAGCCAAACCCAAATGAACAATCAAACCCGAACAATGGAGCGAATGTAATCAAATGAACGAACACATACTTGTCTACGGTTTTGACGTTGTGAAGTAATTCCAGCCAGTTAGAGAAAAAGTAGTTATTAGAACTTTAATTTTAATTACTATTTATTCTCCACTCTATTGCAAAGTTTTTTTTTTTTTTTTATTAGTGAGAGAAGGAGCATCGCCACTTAATAAAAACTGAAAAGTTCATATCTCGTTAACTGCATCAGTTTTTTTTCTCATACTTGCTGCACTCAAACCGTTTACAAATGGTGAACGGACACCATGTTTATCTTTTCGTACCTCTTGACGTACTCTCTACCTCTGCAGTCACCCATCAGGAGTAAATAAAGTAGAAGCTAATAAATTGATAACGAAGTTGATGAAGAAAGTCCTGCGAGGAATCCCCTGCAGCGTAAAATGTCTCGAGTTCTTTTTCGCGTCGTAAATAATGAAAATAAAAATCTTCTGATAAGCCAGAGCGTGTGAACAGTTCTCTTTTCTCCTTGTCGTTTGATTTTTCTCTTTCTCATAGCGGAAAGTTTGCTCGTACGAAGGTTTGAATTTTCCCTTTAAAACTTGACCGAATCCGTTCGGATTTCTTCTCGTGCGAACACGGACTGAAGAAATATTTTTAGTTCAAGGGAGAAAAACTCGAGCTTCGAAATAACTCACAACTAATACACATGGACCTATAAATTTGTTTCGTATCCAAGTTACGAAGTAGCCACGTACTGGAAGACCGGTGAAAAGTTTACTGGTTGATGGAATATACAGTTTCCAACAACTTTTGCCACCATCTTATCACACTTCCTGTCATGATGCTTACAAAACTCTTGTTCCCTATGAGTTATTATCGAGAATGAATATTGTTTTAAATAATTCAGAACTTGCAGGATTTAAAATCGAAGAGCATTCTTGTCTTTGGCAACGTGGAATGCACAGACTTGCAATATGTCTTGAAAATGTTCCTTGGAAATTATTCAGACCGAAACATCAACGGAAACTCCCAGCAAAATGTATTATTCGTGACGCGATGAAGTTCGAAGTCGGTTCTTTTTTTCAATTCAATAATGTTTAAATTTATTATGAAGTAAAAATAGATTTTGAAGTATAATCAGCTTATAAATTGTGTTTTATTTATCCCAGAATTTTACTATAATCAAAAGTTATCAATATTTGCATGTAAGGTACCTTCTGCCTTAGCCTTGTCCTCTGCAATCCTACTTTATCCTAATATTTTGGGTACGCTCTGAAAATATATCCAAAACACTCTGCAAAGCCTTGGGTTATTGTGGATTCACGGTTAAGAGTTTGAGGATCGTTGAGCGAAGGAGGGCGTGGATGTGGAGATGGCAGGGCGAATGCACCCCGAGGGAGAGGTCGAAGTTCTTGTAATACAGCGAGAAGAGGCAAACCCGGCGTCGAGCCCGATCCCAAAAAGCAGATAAGCGATAAAGGCGGAAATTGCCACAGGCAACCGATCACTGATAAGCTGTGCTTGTACCTCATATAACGAGACTCCCGTCGTCGTCGTCGTCATCGTCATCGTCATCGTGTTGAGCTATGTGAGTGAATTTACGTCAGGGTGTTTGTAAGAAAGGGGCGGAAAGGGGTTGAAGAGAAAAGACTATCGGATGAGAGACTATCCATCGCTATTCTTTATTTCAGAGCTAACGATCGATGGATTGACCTTAACCTCAAGGGGGGTGGATCCGGAAGGATACTCGACGTATCCGTATTCAGCCCTTTGGAACAATCGAATTTGTTTCCTCCTAATACCTTCGTTTTATTTCCTCCTCGTCGCCCTTTTCTCCAACGTGTTTCGATTTTTTCACGTCACCCTGTAACCTCGAAAAATGGGCCCTCCAACTTACCATTCTTCGTTTTCCGCAATCGCCCACGTCAACATCCCGATTGTTCAGGAAAAACAATCGACGCCCAGTCAAGTTTCGAGAGAATGAAATATAATGGAAATTTGTTATAAAGAATAAAACCTTTCGAGGGAAATGTAACAACGATGAAAAACAAAACAAAAACTTCTATAAATTCGCCTCCAGTAAAAAAAATTTCTTTCATAGCTATACTTCGGAACAGATCGCTTCAAGCTATCGAAAAAACGTCAATCTTTGTCCTCCACGTTATCCCATTGCGGGCACTACACTCAAAATATCATTGCAACAATAAAAAATCATGAAAATTCAGTTTTCAGGCGCTACTCGAGATTTTTAAAATTCCCTCAATAAAACGATGTCTCTTATTTATGTTATGGCATCGAGCTGGGTACACTGACTGCCCAGAAGGATAATAAAAAGGTTAAGTGTAGATGAGGAAAGCAGCAAAAAGACAAAAGGGAATAGGATGAACAAAAGTCGTTACAAGCTCAGGAGAGAGAGCAAGTCTCGGGAATAAGGTAAAATAGCATTAGGAATTTTATAGTATGTACAGTACATAGTAAATGCATACATATATGTATATCTGTAAATTTTTTTCATGACTTCAATGCTATATAATATATATGGACGCAAAAGGTAGAGAAAAACAGAAAAGTTTTGAGCTTGACGATATTTATCAACCGCGGTCTAGTTACGTACCACGAATGTAATAAAAACAAGAGGAGAATATTTTACGGGATGTAAAATAGAGCAAGACAGAATAGTAATCGTTCGTGTAATTTTGGCCAGTGGTTCGCGAGAAAGACATTCGTCTTCGATGTAAAATGGAGGATGGTGTTGGAATAGACATTTTTCGGAATCTCCCAGTAAATTAAAAGCATTCCTTGCGCTTTTGTAAATGTAACGAGCAAGCGTTGGTAGCATGCAAAAACGAAAACGTCACGAGATTTTCAAATAAGAAAAAGTATATAGGGAAGCGGAAACGACCAGGATGAAGCTCACGAGAGAGTTCAGAACGAGAGAAATCTCAGTTCAAATTAAGATTCCACGCAGTAAAACTAGTGCAAAGGTTGAGGGCACCAAGGGATGGCTAGGAAATTGGAGATTATTTGGCTACCAGGTATGTACTCCAGCTTATGTGATACATGGGTTGGTACATATAGAACGTACATTTCATACGAAGGAGTAATTCTTGTATCCATTTCCCTTCGAGATACGATCGAAAATCTCTTTGCGAGAATGCAAATGCTGACAACACGGTCACACGCTACGACTATCTATCTAATAATAAATTTTTACGCAATTTACTTTTGAAATTCTTTGCTGGACACTGTAAAAAAGTCTCGGCAGAAATTTTCTAAGGATCTCGGTTGGATCATCGAAAAATGATTATAAAAGAAATAACGAAAGGAACCGAGAAAATGTTTTGAAAAGAATTTATCCAAGTTTTGAGAAAGCTTCCGTAGAGTCTTGGGAAAACTTTCGAGATCGGTTAGGACAGTCTCGGAGGGACTGTAATCGATCAGTAAGGAAGTGGGCGTGCGGGACTATTGTGAGAGTCCCGGAAAGACGTTTTGCTTAAACAACTTTTTTCTGTGCGAAGAAACATTTAATAATACCGGGAATCTCTGGTTCACATAGCGAGCAGATCCGCGAAATGATCCTTATATAAGTCTTATGCCAAAACCTTTTTTTCTTGTGCTCTCATCTGCCGTCAATCTCTCGGTTTTAGAGCGGATAACGCGACCGCTACAAAATCTCCTTTTCCGTGATGCAGCATCGCATTTCAAAGTATCCTTGAAGCTTTGCAGCTGGTTCTATTCATTCATTTTCCTGTAGTGCACTCAACTTTCTTCGTGCAATTCCTTTCGCGCGATTAAACCGCTGATTCCAAAAAATAAAGACACGAACGTGCTTTGCCGGTCTCTTTGTAGAATTGAAAATAAACGTAACGAGAAGCTTAACTGGGATTGTGATAAATCTACGTGAACGTATGGCATTTGCATTTTTGAAGGCCATTACGAGTTAATAACGCCCGTTTTAAAACTCAATCCCATTTTATTGCCACACGGAATGTGCAGGAAGAATCCAAAGTTTTTAAAATATCAACATGGATTTTCCAAATTTCATCATGCCAAATCGATAGAAAATATATATATACCGAAAAACTTTATCTTTCTGTACAGACGAGGAACAGTTGAAATAATGCAAACGCGAAAAAAGTCGTTGGAAAGTAATAATCTTAGGAAAAATGTATCCTGGTGGAAAATCAGGGACAAAAAGGTTGAAATAAGAGAAAGAAGGGTAGATAAGTCTTGAGAACTTTAATGTCTTGGTACACGTTTTATCGCTACGGTTTCGGAGTTGAGAAATGGAGCGAAAGGTATAAATTATCATATGTATATAGATATACAAGAATTTAATGTATGATGCGGACAATTGGAATTCTGACGAGCGAGCGGGTTAATCAAGATGAAGGCGAGAGCGAATACAGTCCAATTATGCGGTCTACATAGCGGCCTGAGACGACCATCAGAGACATGAATATGCGGACTACTGTTCCATATATGCAGTAATGTCCTACCGCAATATATATTTAACATACAAACATATATTGTAAATACTTTCAACTATCCAGCATAATGAAGGCGTAATGTAAAATAAATTTGGTAATTAACGAAAGATTATGATGAAATTGTTAATTAAGGAGAGTGCATGTGATGTCCTCGTTCCATCGTCGCTGGATTTGTTTTTCATTCTAATCAGTTCTCTCAAAATGCTCAAAGCCATGTGGACACTTTTCCTTTTCTACGTTTTATTTTGAAGCAATAGTGAATTTCACGACCTGCATTCGCATCATTTAAATTAAAACAAAATTTGATTTTGACAATCGCCGAAACAGCGACGATAAATTTTGTTTAATTTTTTTTAACGAATGAAATAAATTGTAGAAATACCGAAGAAATTCGAACACAACTGACACGAAACCAACTGTTTTGAATATCAACGTTTTCTGGACACAAAAGTTATTCAATTTCGTAATTGATTTATATCCACCTGCTAATTCTATTGGAGTTTGTAATTAATGAGAGTTGATTTCGATTAAGCACTACTTCTACCGGGATTAGTAATTAAGGACTCGTTCGATTGGGTTCAATTCCCAATCAATTAAAAATAGCGAATAGTTGGAACAGCCAGTAGAGAGCGTTTGCAAAGACACATGCGCGATGAGTGCCACTAGAACTCGACTGCCATTGTGTTACTCCAGGCTATTTTGTAAGGTGGAAGATAAAGCGCAGGGAGATGAGATTGGAAAGAAAAAGGGACCTGGCATGGCGGGTGAGTGGAAAATGAAGAAAAAGGATATTTCGATGATAGCAGGTTCCAGGACTGAAACCGAAACAGGGATAATGACCAGGTGAGACAAGGAAAGCGGGCCGAATTTTCCAGGCGAGCAAAACTGTCGACGGTAGAGACAAAAGATTCAGAAATTGAGGATGAAATGTGATGAGGAAAATTGAGGGCAAAGATAAAGAAGAAAGAGAAGAAGAAAGCATAAGTTAGGGGAAAACAGAATAGCGATCGCGGAGGCGCCGGAAAGTACGAAGAAGGGTGGCCGAGCAACTGCTCAGGTATTTAAAAAGCAATGGGAGCGGCAATGGCAAAAGCCGTAAGATTATCGCGAAGCTGCAATGCGGTAACGAGACAAGGGAGACATAAATAGAAGATTAAATGGAGGGAAATAGCCGGTGAGCTATGCCGAGACGCGAAATAGAATCTGCAGCATCTGGAGCGATAATGTAAAAAGATTTCAAGTTTACAAAGAGTTATGAGAAAACTATTGAAGACACGAAAAAAAATTGGACAATACGATAAAAATTCGAATTACTTGGAACACGCAAAACTCATCGATCTATTGTCCAGATTATATTTTACCAAGAGCATTATTACTTCTTGTCATATCAACTATCAATAGCGTTATGCTCGCGTAATTATTTCGAATTCGAAATAAACAATTTTGATTGATTTATTGGACCGATGTGTCAAGTGAGAAAGGTTGGAAAAAAACGACTGTGAAGCCGCCCAATATGGGTGATGAATGTGGCAGAATAGGGAAAATTCCCATGCGAATAGCGAGAACGAGATAGTCGTGATGGATAAAGAATTGCGGATGCAGCACGAGCGCACGTAATCGGAGAAAATCTGTAGGGTGGATCTTTTGCCATCTCCCGGGAAATGCTCGTAATCCTCGCACTCTTGCGGAAGCAATCGTCTGTGCACTTGGATACGAGAAAACTCGCGAAAGGTAAAGCCTCTTTGACAAACGTGAGGAATAAAAACGATTCCAGGTCGAGAAATATTGAGCGTACGTATGGAATCGTCACGGAGATATCGCGATATCTCGTGGGCAATTAAAATTAAAATTGGCCTTGTCACCTGGCTTATTTCAAATTATGTGGCCATTTGATGATTTTGTCCGTGGAAATCAAATGGAAGAGATGTTTGTTCAGGAAAAACGATTCAATACGTATCGAGCCGATTATTATAGCAATTAAATTAGAATTGTTGATTCGTCATTATCGCCAGTTTCTCGATTACTCAGAATCAATATTGTACACGCATCGATTGATTGTGTGGAACCCGGCGACACCGCCGAGCTACGAACCCGGATGTTTCATTCAAGGGAAGCGAAAATGAAATTAGCATCGAATCGAAACGTTTCTCGATCGAAATTAATGTTAAGTTTGGATATTTATATTTTCGGCGAGATTGGATGAACTCCAAGTTCATTCAGTAACAAGATGTTGGAACCAAATCAAGCACTGTCAGACATTAGAGAAATTATCGTACGAGCTTTGCCATCGCTGCACTGTGATTATACGAAACACAAGATTAGTGCTCGGAAAATTGACATTTATTGGCGCAGGTAGTTCTTAAACTAGCATTAAGGGTAATTTGTGCAAGGAGATTACATCGGAGTGGAAATGAGGGTTGGAATGAGAGATATACGTCCAATTACTCGAACACTGGAAGGCCAAAACAGAAAATTAAATTCTGCCACGTCACGTTTTAACATACACACGAACAATGTAGGGGAGATTTAGAAATGGAAATAAGGTAACGCACGAGGGAATTCACGATCATTTGAGATAACGTTCTCGTCAGATTTCCGGAAATAACCTTATTTTTTTCAAAATAATAATCATCCTAACATGCTCTGGGTCCTGGATCGTAACAAGTTCGTATAAATCATGGAGAACAGAGGGAACATACGTTGGCTAACTGAGAACGGGCCCTACTGGGGCTACTTTTACTCACAGAACCTTGTCCGCGTATATTCGTTCTTTCGTGAGCTCCTACTCGATATGCAGGCACGTAGAATTCTCCGATTTTATGGCTGCAATACGCCGTGGAAAAAACGAAACACAACAGAATTTGCAACGCACGAAACCGACGGTCGATATCTTATTCCACTGGCTAGAGGATAAACACTAAACTTGAAAAATCAAACCATTTTTCTGGCCCAATGTGCAACATCAATTCGATAACGTAAAAATTATTTATATTTTTTTGAGAGTTTAATTGACACAAAAAACCATTGAAAATTTCGGCTGCTTAAGTCATTTTCTGAAAAGAGGAGACTAGATTTTCCTGCCTTGCCATTAATCGAAACTGAATGGTAATTTTCAGTTTAAAATAATTTGATTTTACTCGGAAACAAATCGAGCATGAACGTCAATTCTGGAGATGAATGTAGCGGCGCATCCTCTTTATTTTCTGGAATAATTGGCATTGATGCAGGAAAATCGGTTTCATAACTGTTTGAACCTATGAAACGAAACATATTTTCAGGATTTCCCCGTTTCTAGTCGAGACCGAGTCATAACCAAAAAAACGAATGTACCAGAATAACGAACGAAATTTCCAAAAAAAAGCATTGTTGAATATTCGATAATTATTTAGCATTTATGAAACTGTAACTAACGCGTTGGTGATGATATTTCGACGATTTTTTTCATCCATGGATATCGATTCGTGATTTATTTTTAACCATTCACCAATCCAATTAAAACGGTTTCAGGAAAATCGGACAGTCTCGTGACTGAAAAAAAAGTGGTGTATCAAATATCACACGTCTCATTAAGAATTTCCTTGCCTCGGATGACAGAGTAGCGTAAATGAATAGTCTTTGAAGGATGAGATGAATTAACCGATCCTTCAGAATTCCACGTACTCTCCGTTCTAACTGAAAGGCGTGATCGATAACCAAAATGATGCCAGCTTGGAAGAAATTGGAAAGAAAAAAAAATGATATAGTCCAGTCTGGGCGCGGAGAAAACGAACTCGAGAGCGAGGGAGAGAAAGAAAGAGAGAGAGAGAGGGAGAGAAAATATAAGAAGCTTGAGCTTGAGACGAAAGTGCCACTTCCGAAACCCGTTCACGTTTCCCTATGAGCGACGGAATATCAGATGTGCATTGGGTATGTATACATAGTAGACCCTGATCTACAGTTATATATACGACATCAGCGTAAAGATAGCAGCTACGCCATCCGCGTGAGTTTCGCGGTACAAAATTGAATTTGGCTATCATGGAACCACCGTCCTGCATCCGACACGCTGCGCATGTCGGTGAGTGTATCTCTTCGTCATTATTTTATCGAGCGGCGATACGTGAGACTGCATTTCATCTCTCACCCCTTCCAAAATATTCTTTGCGGATAGGTAACAGCAGACTCGAGCGTATATTTCGCAAGTGCAAAAACAAAAGCGAGATCGCACTTTTTTTAAATTGAATAGTACGGATTGCAGTAGCGAGACAAGAATTCTTTATCGGCGCTTATGAAGATACGTGAATACATTCGCGAAGTTCGAATCATTGGGATCGAACGGATGCTGATATAATTCCTCGTGGACTCAATCTAATTTGTCTAATGAAGAAACATCAATCAGAAACATTGAATTAATGACTTAAACTTATTCCTCGGAACATGAACACGCGTTAGTGACGGCAATAGATAAATTGCTGTCGCTAACTTGTTCGTTTCTAATAAAGTCATTGAAAAATCTGTAATCAATGTCACTAAAGCTTAATATAATGGAACTAAATAATTGGCACCAGATTTGACGTCTTGAAATAATGTGCCAAATAAAGGAACTTGGTGCAGCAAAGTTGAAAGACTCTACGACACCTTCTGGGATGAAAATCGACCCTCAGAATTTCGGAGAGAACGTGATCGTTGAACAAGACTTATAGGAACGAAAATCTTCGAGCAGTATTCCACCAGCGATAAAATTCGTTATATTCACCAGAGCGAATCTATGCTCTGCTCCTGAAATGATGACAGAAAAAAAACGATTTGAATATGTGACTATGCTGTCGAAGATGAGATAGTGGAAAAATTTTATTCCAAAGGGAAATAACACGATTTCCTTGAAATTCTATTCTTCAAATAGAAAATTGAAATTCATCGCTATGATGGCTTCCATTTTAAAGATAAAAAAAATCGACTAGATTGGAAAATCTATCGAATATTATTTTATCCACAAAAATCAATTTTCATAAATCAAATTGTATCAAAGAAGATAATAATCTGTATTGTAGATGAATAATCAAAACGCCGACCACGAACATGGGACGAGGATAAAAATAAATCAGGTTTCGAATAACCCCGCAGCGAAAATCTTCCCCCCTGGAAACTCGTTCGAGATTTTATCATCAATTGATCGACCAAGCAAAAATCTTCTCAATACGGCATGTTGATCTTGCGATTGGACAGTCTTGTGGAGGAAATCAACCATCAAAGCATCAAAAGAGTGACGAGAAAATCTGTGGATGTAACTAAACGGTGCCAAGAGGAAATGTATGCACCAAAAAAACTGGGATAATTCTCTCTTAACGATTACGAATTAACTCTGATAAACCATTATTTCCGCTAATAAAGGGCGAGAATTCTCGGGCTGTTCAACTTACGATATTCACGAAAAAGTTTTATGAAAAATTTTAAAAAACTTCAAAAACGTACTTCAAATTTTGTTTCGTATTTTTTAATGAAAACCAGGGTCCATCACGCGCGCTGAAGCGCACGACCTGGGTGATTGAGAAAGTCTCCCTGCGTGTCCTCGTGAAGAGTTCTAGTCGTTTGCGATTCTGGAAAAATTTTTACCCATCATTTTCGGAAAAAAACAAATAAAAAATTTCGACCCCGTGATGCCGAAGCCGCATGACGCGTTTTCGTAGATCTAGCGATTCTGGGTGATGGAGAAAGTCTCCCTGAGTGTCCTCGTGAAGAGTTCGAGTCGTTTGCGTTTCTGGAAAAATTTTGACTCACCATTTTCTGGAAAATAAAAATATAAAATTTCAATCCCGAAGCTGTGGCTCTATGACGAGTTTTCGGAGATCTGGCAATTCCAAGTGATGGAGAAAGTCTCCCTGCGTGTCCTCGTGAAGAGTTCTAGTCATTCCGCGCAACACTCAAACCCACAGCCGGAACTGTCAGACTCATGACAGCGGGAGTCAAAACACAATGTATAACAGGATCGACCAATCACAGAACGAATAAAATGGCAACAATAACTATCGAAATATATCGTGACCCTAGAAGTTTTCATTAGGGGACTTACATTTGGCCTTTAAATAATTGCCAAAATTTCAAGGCCATTTCCCAAATATTGTCTTCAACTTTAATTTTTTTATTCCAATTATCTCCGTGCGCAAAATAAAAACTTTCCGCACGTTGCTACCTCAAGATGTGAATATATCCTGATCCCTCCATCGTCGCATAATTGTTTCTTAGTCGGCCGTCACTCACAGCTGATAACCGAATTGCTTTTTTTTTATTGCTGAAAGCGATAATCGCAAAGAAACTTCTGCTTGAAAATAATAAAATCGATTTTTTTACGCTGAAACACAACAGCCAGCATCTCAGTATCTCAGCCCTTATTTGTCAGGAGAAAAACGAAAAATAGATAAAAGCGGAACGCTTGAAAAAAAAAAAGTACGAAAAAGTTGGAAAGAAGGTCCGAAAGTTCCGGGGCTTGCGAGCGACTTACACATGCAAATATGGTCCAGAAAGAGGAGACGCAACTTCTACAAAGAAATCTACAGAATGTGGAAAATGAAGTGGGATTTTCCTTCGAAAACGATAAAGTCGATTTCTCCAAGTGCAGAGACACGCATCGAATCGCAATAAGTTACCGTATCGTAGTTCGCTCCTTGGTGACAGGCTTTGCCGGCGATGCAAGTATACCCTCAGTGCCGGAAAATGAATGAGCGAGACGGCAAAATATACGGGGCTCTTAAACCTTTCTCAAGATGTATGAATGCCGAGGAAGGTATCAAGTACTTATGTGTACGTGGCTTTTCGCAGTATGACACTGTAAAGCACCCATCCGTATTCTATAGAATCCCCGCTGTGTCTGTCTGCCTCTCTCCGTTTTTCGTTCTCCGCCAACTACGAACTAAATTCTCCATCAAGCGACAAGAGGAATGTTCCATCTCATACGATCCTGTAGGAAGCTCTCAGGCTTAAAGTTAGTGCTGGTACGCTAATGCCACATACATCAGCATGTATAAAAGTTGAAAAGTAATTAGAAAAGTTAAGAACTAATTTAAACGGTATATGGAAGTGTTCATAAATCGTGAGACTAGTATGTTAATTCAATTCGATAGGCGTTTATGCAGGCCATAGTGTGAAATTAACATGATATTGTTTTATCGATTAAGCGATGGACACTCGTTCCGAATGAGCGAAAGCGAGAGGAATAACAAAGATGAAAATTACGATGACAGAGAAGGAAAATGAAAGGATTTTGGGGAGAAGAGGACGCACAGATAGTGAAGAGGAAACTACGTATAGCTCAACGTGTAAATGCGGAAAGGTTGTATAAGGTCACGAACTCGTGAAAGCTTCGGGGTCACGAAGGGCTTCGGTCATGGCTGTCGGTTCACGTACAAGACCCATCGTCGTTACCTTCTCGTACATGCGCTTTATATCCAAACTAGCTATATATATACGCTCCACATGAATACATGCACGCGCGAGAGCACGTATGTCGATAGCTTCCAATTAGAAGGGCGAAATTCACGATCTTATGCAGTCACCGTGTGACATACACTATCGTGTTTCTCTCGAGCTCTGCATGTGCGTTAGCCATGTCTATATATATATTCTTCCTGGGTATTTCAGTCTACATCCACAGGTTCATGACCCACACAACCCGTTATTCGTTACAACGACTTTTTTCGACTATACTTTCGCGATACACTAAATGAAAGCTTTGAACTACTATTATTGCATCAGAAACAGAAACCTCTCGCGTTTCGCTGTTCGATATTGACATTTTTTTCACTACGTTTCATAATTGGCTGCCATGATAATAAATTTCTAGGCGCATTCGGATCGCAAATGAAATGGACATTTTATTTTTTACCACGCACGTCATACCCCGGTAGGGATTTCCTGCATGTAAATCGTTGAGAAAACCTACAAAATGCATAAAAATCCCGGTTAACATGTCGATAACAATTCAATTACTAGATCTAATACTGAAAAATCCCTTTTCCACGTCATAATTGTTACGGAATAACATCCACGTTGCACGAAAAAAAATCTGTTGAAATTCATGGTCGATGTTAAAAAAATTACTGACGTTTTAATTTAAAAAATGTTGGACACTGTAAATCAGTCGATTCACTGCGGGTCACAATCCAAAAGATAGATCGCACATTCCTGATCATTTATAAATGATTACTTCAACAGAAAAAAAAAACTCCATGAATTTGCGACAAAAAAGCTGACATGGTAAAAATTGCAGATGGAAAATGGCAAAAAAAAAAAACATGAAAATTTCTTTTGGAAATAGCAATTGAATAAATTCCACTATTTTGTTTTTGGTTCAAAGTAGAATGTGGCGTCGAATCTTTTTCTTCCTCTCATTTAGGGTTCCAAACCCAATGATGTCCATATACAGGCCTCAGCCGCTGAATCTTTCACTTTAATCGACAGCCGGCCGTTCAATACGACAACTGTTGAGATTTCGATGTCCTCGGGGACTTTACCGGTACAGTTGTCATCGGGATAACGATACCAGGACGAAAAAACAGGATTTCACATGTCAGCCAACACCATTCGGCCTTGGTGACGATTTACATGACACGCTTCGCATTATATTTCGTGCGAAAACACTTCCTGACCGCAGAAGAATGCGAAAAATAATTTTAAGAAAGCACCTCATGTGGATTTTGTATCGCAGCAAAAATTCGACAGAAGAAATAGTTTTTTTCCGGAATTTTCCCTCGAGAATTTCACCATTTAGGACATTTCGCAATGTACTACGGAAGGGCGTAAATATTTGAGTCTTACGTACCACAATTGGTAAATTTTGCCCTTTTGATGTCCAGCAGTGAATACTCGCCCAGGTCCACGTACACAGAGCAACGAGATTAAGGTTACGTGCAGAGGAGAGTACAGACATGACAAGGACTATAGAGAGAAATCGCTGGTGAGAGAAAGACAGCCAGGAGGTTCGGTACCGTGTACCGGCTAATCTTGGGCTAACCCAGTGCTTCCGCGTGCTAATCGAGAACCCAGCAATTAATTTGAGCACGCACCAAACGTGGCTCGAGGCCCTGCACTTATATATCACATGGATACACACGAGGTTACACAAAGTGCAGACGATAGTACACCAGATGTTCTAGCAACGCATTCTTCTCCTCTACCATTGAGAGTATACGTGTATATGTACATGAGAAGATTCCCTCAGGGAAGCCCTCGATCTCACTTCCCCTCGTCTCACAAAACTGCTCCTGTGGTCGCTTATTCATCTCTGTATCTCAATATTCTATACGCATTATATATCCACATGTCAACGTCATTCCCAAGCGTAAACTTGGAAGGTTCATTTAAATTCCCATGCGAGTATGACGCGAGACCCTCTGGATTAATAACTATCCTTCGCTTCTTGTAGTAAGCTGGCTCTCCCCGATTGCAGGTGAACTATATTCTATGTTCACAGAGTTAAATTGTAGCGAGAAAAATTCACAATTGATGCAAAGAGCTTGAAAAAAAATGGGTACAACCGAATAAATTTCGTTGACAAAATTTTTATTTCTCAGAATTGAATTGAATGATTTTTTATCAAAATAACGGAGAGAATAGAAAATTTAATATAAATAAGCTGATTATATTCTAGAAAGGAGAAAAAACTTTGACCTCCAGTTGGTATGTAGTTAGAAAGTTTATTATGACCAGGCAATTATTTGTTAAAATTTGAACAATACCACTCAAGGAATTCGGGTTCTGATGGAAATTCACAAACAATTTTCAGAAGATTATAATTCTAAAAGGTCGTGGATTCATTTGTTTGATAATTCATAGCGAGTGTGAATTACTTCGAGCCAAAACAGCGTAAAGTCAGGACATATACGTTTAGGGCCATGACTCCGGTAATTATTCAAGAACTGAGAAAGTTTTGTTCTTCAAGTAACACTTCATGAGTTTCATTCCAGTCTCACAGTCCGTCGTTCCCGCTGTTAAAATATTAATAAATAAATTAATGGATGAGACTGCAATAACAATTTCGACGAAAAATAAATTTGGCACAAATTTGGAGGTTGACGGTAAAACCAAATTCATGGTCACAATGTCACATGCAAAAAGATATTGTTTCTTCATGGGGTTAAACGGGGTGCAACACACTCATGGTGTTTCAAAACTGCAATCTTTGGGTTTGACGAAACTTTATATTGAAATTAAAAGTTAAAAATTCTAAAAGTTTGAAATATGCTCACTGAGGTCCTTGCACTTGGTAATTACTTCCTCGGCTTTGTCCCCGGAGACGTCACTGGGAATCTTAGCCCGAGTAGTTTCCTCGTTGAAGGTGCCATCAGCGTTCATCTAAAAGATTTCAGTTTACGTTGTGACATTCCTCAATCCATAAATATTGCGACACCTAAAGAAAACTTACGATTCCGATACGCTTCAAAAGGCAAGCACTGAAACAGCCGAGCTTGTCGTCAGACTCGTCAAAAGTACCAAGTTTTGCCGCGTCAACCTTTGCTGCGAATAGACAGAAGGAACATCATTTACGTGGCAAATTCTACGAAGCTACATAGCACATCAGCCAATTCAAACGGAGTTCACGCAGGATTTATCGTGACTACTCTTTAAGGTCCGTTTTGGTAGGGTTTACTATTTGACGATTATTACATATGGCAAACAATTAAATTCTGCAGTGTTTTAATTACATCTGTCAATGCCTGTTTCCGTGACGCAGTGATCCCTGTGTCCTGCGAGCTTGGTTTTTTGCTCATCGGTAAGAGCACTCTGCAAAAAGCATTAAAGAACGTAAACTCGATTGGAAATTCGAGAAGATTACAGAAGAAAAAGAAAGTAACTTACAGCAGTGACAACGAGGCAGAAAGCAAAGGCGATGGCGAAGCTCTTCATCTTTAATTATGTAATTTAACTTTTTTATGAAGAATCGGTACTCGCGATTTAGCAGATTATCGTTCGTACAGCTCAGGCGTCAAACTGACTTGGACTTCTCCAACTCTTGGCGGTTTATATACGCAAAATCGGGTGGAAAAATCGTGCAACATAAAACGTTACATGCTTTTTTTGTATGTACGTTCGAAGGCCACTTTTGTTCGTGATTGGATCCAAGTGAGGAATATTTCCTCTTTGGACCTATTATGATTCTCATTATTCTCGCGATAAACCGAGCGATAAATAACGCGTGATAATGCATACATTCATGAAGCAGGGAATCTTTCGCACACGAATCAATTATTCAAGTGAAACTCGGAACACTTAGACACTGTGGTAATCTCTGAAGTCCGAAGGAGTCAGTTATTGTAAAAATAATAATATTTATCACTCGCCAATTAAGATCTTCCTCGGTCACCGAATCCCATTTTTCTTTCAACATTATCTCATAACATAAACGATTGAATCCATTGCACTATTGGGTCACGCGATACAATAATTTTGCCAACTGCTTCAAGAACGTTCTAAATATAATAAATGCCGGCGAAATAAATGAATAATTAATTGCCGGATTCTTGCTCTTTTTATTTTTATCAAACTCTCAACCCTTCAACCATCATGCACTACTCGAGTGAAGATTTTGTAATACAATAGTTTTGGGACTTGTCACTGGATCAGGCTGTTAGGAAACAGTGAGCGGGCGAGATACACTGAAGATTTGAATATGTCAAGTTTCTCCAAATCTTTGAATCAAAAGTCACACGATTATGGATGTGAAATACCTATTTCCACGAACTGAGTCGATAGTAAATTTTTGAATTGTTGGATCGTCAGATGCTATGACTCTATGCGAACAAGTAGCTCGATATTCTGGTTCGTGATGAAATTAGTTACGCACTTCAATCGAGCGAAGATAAATTTGCCAATTTTTTTCATGGTTATTTGGGACATTTTTGAATTTTCATGTTCCAACGGTTACTTCGCAACCTTATGACGGAATGCAAATGAAGATTGTGCTTCAGAAATGTGAAAACAAATGTACGTTCACTTTATTGTGTCCGAAATCGTTAAATGGTTAAGGACACGAAATCCATCATTTGAGAATAATTGAAAGAATCCTTATTTTTTCCATTGTTGTTTGGATGTTGAAAAATAAAATCAAAATGGAACTGAAATCTCATGAGCCCAAGTAATAAATAATTTCGTAAAGTTAAACTGTACGAGAAGAATAATTCACCCGAAAAAATGATCTTGTAATCTTATCAATTGATTGACAAAGCATCTGGATATGGCACAAAACGTAAATGAACGCTGGTGGCATTCTTGACCTACAGTTACATATGAGGTCACCATCCAACGTAACCTCATTATATCATCGGCTATATTTGCAGAGCAGCTGGTTGTTGAGTTCGATATGAAGCGTTTTGAAACTCCAACGAATGAAAGCTTCGCCTACAATGCAGAAATCCGGTCAACGCTGATACAAAATGCAATGGGTTTAGATTTTCCAATGAAAAGATAAAAAGAATCCTGCACATAAATTCCATGACGATGTTACAATTAGTTGAGACTCTCATCATTAATTTTTGCAAAAGTGGTTTGAGAGTGGAACGATTCAAGTCCGATAGCTCTGACGAGGTAGTGTGCCACATGATCCGCACAAGACACAGTACGATTGTGGTTTAAAAATGCAAATGTACATCGTCTCGTTTCACTAGAGTGATTCTTAATTGTATGCGTCGAATGAGATGATCGTTTTAGCATAAAAGATAGTGCAATATTGATTACACAATTCCGCGGTCTGGAAGAACAGTCGGTTCACTCGTCAACCTTCTGGAGTAACATAAAAGTATGCATCATTTACGTGTGTACATGCATGTGTGTCGAATGTTGATAGAAGCTTAAGAGTTGCGTGGCTGGGTACGAACAAAACGTGCAACATCGATAAAACACTTTAATGGTTTTCTCACTTCGGAAGAGCTTAGAAGTGGAAAACTTTGACGGTAAATTTTCGACGATGTGAACATTGAATACTGCATGATCGATTATAAATAACTGAATTTTAGTCTCTGGAGTTTGCCATACGAAATTGAATATTTTTATTCATAGGAATCGCATTTTATTGATTGGAAAAATATTAAAAACGCTGCAAATTGAAATTTTAAAATTGCTTCCTCAAGATGCTCAAGATGCACGATTCTCAAATCTTCCTCTATATTTTTAATTTTGGCTTCCTCATAGAGGAAGCTTTGAGCATCGTGCATCTTGAGCATCTTGAGAAAGCAATTTGGAAATTGCAATTTGCATTTCAATTATATAATTTCGACAACTTTTCTAGAAAGTAAAGAGGACGTACAGACTTATGCACAATATTTTACAAAATTTGCAAAAATTACAGCGGTTCGACGATTTTTGAAAAAACTCGGATTTTCGAAAAATTCGAAAAATCATAAAATTTAAACCGTTCAACCGATATTTCCCAAATTCAATACCCACCTTCCTATTATGATACTCTATTTATAAAAAAGAAATTCAGCAACAAATCTTAAAATTTGCGAAACTTAGAGCGTCGACACCCTATTTTGGAAAATTTTAAAATTCCACAGAATTCGTATTTTTTTAGCAATTTCAACAAAATTCTCAGAGAATGGAGAGCTTGCATAAATTAACATCTGTGCAAAACGGGAGCCCTGCATCTCAAACCGTTCTCGAGTTATAAACGTTTGAATTTTGCAGTGCCAGAACATACACACACACACACATCGAGAAATTTTTTCTAGATATGATTTTTCGAGGTTTTGGAACATTTTAAACAAATTGACATCGAAAACTGGGAAAAAAAAAAATTTCACCGTCACATATATAGCTTCTTCTACGAGGAAGCAAAAGTAATTGGGAATTTGGAGGGTAAGGAACAATTATATAATTATGCAATAAACTGAGAGAGCTCTTGGGTAAGATTGAATTTTTCTTTTCAGAAAGAGTGTTTTTTCGTGATGTCTATAACAAGTTGAATTAAATTATACGAATAAAAAGATTCGCCAAAGCCTCCAATCAACGTAAGATAAGAGGGAGGAATATGAAGGAATTGAAGAGATTATTTAGGACGCGCTTCAGAGCGTCACGGTAAGGCGAACATGGAAGGGAATCGGTGATGAGACCGACCAAGTTCGCCGAGTCAAGTTTATGGTGCAGAGGATAATGAGAAAACGAAGATTGTCGAAGAACAACTTTGGGATGAAAAAAAAAAGCAATAAAAAGGTGAAGGAAGATGGAATAACTGTGACCAGGAAGAGAGCCCCTTAATTTACGTGATAGCATAGTCACGTTTCGTCAAGCATCGTTAGGGACTGAAAAAACCCTTAAGCTTTTATTAAAAGCGTGGCTCTGGCTCATTAGCTACGGAAGTGAAGTTGTGAAACGGAGAAAAAAATGTTCGAGTGTATAGGTCAACCAAATACGTTAAGAGTACGTGGGAGAAACGGAGGCGCAGGACCAAAAAAAAAACAAGTTCCCTTCATAATTGTGACCTCTGCTCCCAATCCTTATCGCAGGTTTTGTCTTCCTCGTAGCGGAAATTTGATCGTGCGAAATTTTCCTGCGAGATATCGCCCATCGCAGTTTTCGAATTATTTTCAACAGCCAGATCATTTTTTTTTAAGCAAAAACTTTATCGTACCATTTACTCCGGAATACTAATTACCAAGATTTTTATTTCACCTACTAGTTGGCGGATTTTTTGGGCTATCTTTTTGGTTTTTTTGAGCGGATTCAAGTTTCCTGCTTAACATCCGTCAACAAGTTTTCTGCGACGTCGAGTTGGTACTCAAAAGGTAACCGAAAATATCCTCAACTTCAAATAAGCAGGATGTCTCGAATTGTGACTTTTTAATTTACATTTTAATATGTCCTCGGCGTTGAGTCTCTCAAGCGTTTCTGGATTTAGCTCGACGTGGAAATTTTCAACGTAGTAATAAAACGTCAGAGTTCTGTCACATTCATGAACTCTCAGGTTCACGCTTACGTGTTTATAAAAATCAGACACATCGTACCAATCGATAGGAGGAAATTTACAGTGTAACGTGATAAAATGCCTCACGTAAGCTTGACAGAAAGTTTATCGTGTCCACGATGCCTTGGGATGTAGCATTAGTGCTGCATTCGAGACAAGAATATCTAAACAAAGCAACGCGCTCGAATTATTACGGTGTAATGTAACAACACTCGCGCAGGAGCGCTGGAATTTTTATTATGTGCCATAGTAATTTTCCGCTCAGTATACCGACTGGTGGATTATTCA
Organism: Hyposoter dolosus; assembly: GCA_963921915.1. NCBI lineage: Eukaryota > Metazoa > Arthropoda > Insecta > Hymenoptera > Ichneumonidae > Hyposoter > Hyposoter dolosus. The sequence continues at coordinate 20,164,469 of OY998130.1, read as the reverse complement.
TGCTTGAGCCACAGTCAAGCATTTGCAACTTTGTGTGCGTGAAAACTTTGATCAGTCGATGCAAGAAGTTGGAACTTGCTCAACGGTCAAGTAACTAAGAAAAAATCATACGTGGCTGCTACTTCGTGTAGTACGCGAATTCAGTTTTCTCGGACGAGCTTGCACCATCGAAAAATGGGTTCGAAATAATTTTGGAAGAGATTTGATAAAAAAAATGGTTCCATATCGTTCAAAATGTATTTTCCCTCCTGGACTGCTGATTTTTTAGTGAATTCTATTACACTTGACAATCATTCGAACAAGGGAAGAAAACGGAGTCAGTTGGATCCCCATGTGACCGACTATTAATCTGAAATACGTTTTTTTTTTCACAAACGAAAAAATTCTATTGAAAAACGATTCGAAGAGAAATTTTTGTACTTATTATCGTGGAAATTTTTACAACGAGCTTTATAACGCAAGAGATTCTAAAAGTTTTGTAAGATTGTTAGGGACCGTGAGAAGGGGAATTTGATGGAAATGTATGCACAATGGTCGGATGGATGAACACAGGGCCTACCGGGAGAACTCTCTCGTTTGCAAACGATTAGCATACGTTAGTGGGTTGATTGCTTCGATTATTTAAGGGACAAGAGTCGTAACGGTACCAGAAAGCTAGATTTTACGATAACACCCCCAAGAGTAGATAAACTATTACGAGCTAAATCTACTCGAATTGACAATTTTCTGCTGGGTGGTTTTATTACTGAATTATAACGCCTTAAAATCCGTCTTATCTCATTTTAACTCTGGAAAAGTTTGCAACTCCAGCAAAGTTCTCTCCGATCGACTGATTACATCGACAAGTTGCACATTCTAACGAACACACGTGCATACAAAGGAGAATGAGTTGACGAAATAAGTCGTTAGTGTTCAGGGTTTTACGAAGCCAGACAACATCACTCTTTAATGTTTGAAGGGAAGGAGCAATATGAATTAATCCTTAGGTGTTTGAAAGTCACTTCAGGAGCACAAAAAAAAAACATCATGAAAAGTTTGAATTTTGTTTTTCATTGTAATGAACATTACCGATCCATAAACGTCATCGAATTACGATTGATTTATGATTTCAATTTTCATGAAGCAAGGTGTTGAAAAAAAAAGTTGATCGAGCAAATTTCCATTATATCTTCGTCATTCATCAGACGCCGAGTCAGAGTCACGGAGAATTATCTTAGCACCGAGGACTCAATTCATTGTTAAATCTGAAAACACGATTGGCTCAGATGCGATTTGCTAATCCGTCGGACGTAGAACGTCAATCGTAAAAACCCTGAAAATCAAAGTGCCGATTAATTCGACTGTCTTTGAAGGACGTGGAATGTCCACGTCAGCAATTTCACATGGAAACACACTCGCGCACACAAAACCATGCAATCGATAGAGTCTGACTGACTAGTGCGAAACATCAGCGAGAGCTTTGGCTTGAAAACCATACACCAGCACGAGAGGACTTGCGACCACAGCCAACTCGGCTCCGTAGGATGTAGTTCAGGGTTTCCCTTGGCACGCCCTGACTCGCACACACACACGCACTCTCTCTCTCTCTCTCTCTCTCTCTCTCTCTTTCTTCGTACTCTGCTGCTGTGTATACTCTTCCTGTCTACTACTCGGTCACCGCACCGAAACTACTTGTGATTAGATTCGTTAATGATCGCATACATCGAGCACAATTCAATTTTGCGTTGCGTTGAACTCTGTTTGGTGCGCACATCGAGATACATCGAGAAGGTACGAAAAGACCGAGCAAACTGGCTAAAGCGATGAGCTTGATTGTGATTCGAGCGGCATATCCGCTTGAAACACACACAGTATACAGAATATATAGGACGAATACGAAGCGGTCTCTATGAACCAATTATTCGTTCAAACTTTGCCTACTATTCATTAAGGGGTGACGGCAAGGTAGAAATTCGACGCGTGCTCGTGAAGATCACACCGTGGAAGAATTACTCGTTGAAGGTAGGGGATTGAAACTTTGGATTCAATTGCTCTTCATTTATCTTACGTCTAACATAATCATTTCTCTGAACCGACGCGTTTCGTATAACTCACGCTCGAACAAATATTGCGGGATATTTTTGTGAACATAAAAAGTTTGTTATCGACGATGAAGTTTTTCATAAACATCTCGAATGTTTCTTGCAGAATTTTTGTTATGGATGGAACAGTCGTGGCTGCTTAAAGGAAAATATGTAAATGAACAAATAAAATGCGTGCATTCGAATTTCCATGAAAGTTTCATTCGATTTCGTAGCGAATGTTTGCATCATCCAATTTCCGTTCAGCATATATATTTTTTTGTAACCAATACAGCGTGCAATATTCTTCATATTCTATTAAGAAAGCGAGCGTTGTGCATTTTGCAAGATTCATGAAAGTACTATATAAACCCGTATACGTGCGAACTCTGTGGAGTAGACAGACCTTCGTACAAGCAGGATTTTGCCACTTGCCTGAGCCTCGACCCTTTTCATATCGCTTCATTGCTCCTTTTTCTACCGGCAGCCTTTTCCTACCTCTTTTCGTTGAAAACTTATGAGATAACCGTGTCAGACATATTCTCGAGAGAAACTGTTCCTCCGACATACACGTACCAACAGTTTATAGATATGGTTGAAAAGTAGAAACGAACAAGTTTGCTGCATTTCGTTTGATTCACTGGTATCCCTTGGAATACAGTGCACATCGCCGTTACTAAATTTCCTCTGTATCAAAATGGACCGTGATTATCAATCCAAGCAGCGTTGTCATCGAAAGTTTTCGATTCATCTCTTTAACGATGTAATTCCATTTTTTCTCGTCCCATTCTAGGATCTTGTGGTCGTTAGATCGGAACCGAGATAGTGATGGAACAAAAAAGCAAAAATGGTAAATGTCTTTGCTTCAAAATTCAGGACATTCCCTCAACGCTCGGGAACGTCGAATCAGATAAGCATCCTTAACCGGAAGTTATAGCTGATCCTTATTAAATGATGACCTTCGGTTTTGGTTAAAAAAAAAGAACACGTTCTATTTCGAATCTCTGCTAAACTAAATGAAGAATGATATACGTAGGAGTCTTTATTTCTCGCAGTTAAGTGGTGTAGGTACGTGCTTGGTCAGACAAAGAGAGAGATTTCAGATAAATTATGCGGTTCTAGCCAGTAGCTTATTTCGTATGCACGTTTTATAGCCTACGGTAGAAAAATGTGGGATTTTGGGTTGAGAAAAAAGCTAAGGAAATACTGCAGCATAGAAAAAAAAGGCGGAAACGAAAGCAGGCGGAACTCGGAATATCCGGGAGATAAAAAGTTGGAATGTGTTGAGTCGAACGACGTGAAATATACAGCGATTCGATTTGTGGCATGTTGGAAATATTGAAAGGTAATGAAGAATTCATTACTCACGGGACATGATTCTGTTGCATTACGAAGCACGGCGGACGGTAATTCTTCAAATACATTTTTTCTTTCGCAATCCGATTCGTTGATTTCCCGCTGTTCTCCGGAAACGAATATTGCGTTATTTAGCACGTTTTTATGTTTTCGAAGCACCGGAATAATCGTATAAAGAAGTTTCTGTGAGTAATCGAGGATCATCAAGCTATAGAAAATTCTGAAAAGGAGGAAAAGGGTTTGAAAATAGAATTTACTGAAAGGAAAAATCTTGCCACGTTTTTCGACGTCATACGCGTGTCTAAGTTCTAACCAAGGAAGATAAGAGTGGGAAAAGATGATAAGAGAAAAGGAGGAGGGAGAGAGAGTCAATTTTCCGGCTCTCTCTGTCGTTGTTTGTCGTTCAAACAAGTGAGGTGAACGTTACACATACCGTGTTAGGTTCTGAGCCAACACAAAGTTGTGTCGCTGTAAAAGGAGTCTTCCCGTCGATGCAGAGCCTTATATCTCACGCTCCGCTCTCTTCCTCTTCTTTGCTCTCCTTACTTTTTATTTTCCTCTCCCTCTGTTTATTCGTTCTTGCATCCAACCACTTTCCTTGCATCATCGAAAGCGTCTTGATGTACCTCTAAAAAACATGGTTTTACGAGAAAAATGGAAAAGAAAACTGAAAGAAGAGTATAGAACCGAAGACTGTCGACAGTAGTCCTTTGAAAACTTGGAAAGGATGAAGAGTGTAAAGTGCTGAGATGAGACTTTGTTTATATGGCGATCAAACCAAATGATCCATGGAAATTTTTCTCTCACGGGTGCTCCCTCACTCCTTCTCCTTTCTCGCTTCCCTCGTCCACACAATTCCACCATGTCCGTGCAACGTTTTTCGTGGACATTCTTTTTTCCTTCCAACGTATATTTTTTTTATTTCTTCCACTTCATTCGTTATTACAACAGCGTAATCGAGACAAATTGAGAGTGCCGCAATTCACGCACGTATTCGCAGCAATTATCTTGAATCTTTGATTGTTTAGGCTCTATCATTAATGAGTACGTGGGAGATACAGGTGTGCTCGATGGGGGAGAAACCTCGTGTACAGATAACAATGATATTGCCTATAACCCTCCGAACCGCCTTGTGTTGCATTATTGGGCGTACGCTTTGACTATCTTGCTTTTCGTCTCGGTGTATATGATACAATATTTAAGGCGTATACGTGACCCGAATGAAACATGTTTCGGAAGCGAAAATGGCGAAGTTACTGATGGAACTTGACAGACTTTTTATTCGATATATTTTTATACATTGCTTTTTTTAATTTTTCAACAAAAATGCACAATTTTTTGCAGTTGATATTAAAAAATACCCGCAGAAGCAAACAAGGACAGATTTTTTTTTTTTCTAAGCTCGTTCGTCTTGGCGTCAAAATTTGAAGCTCCCTACAAAGTCAGAGCTTTGTTGTCGGTTCAGAATGAAATGAAAACAGTTTTTAAGCTAGTCTTCGAGCTTCCGAAATCGTTCGATACTTTCAAAATATTTCTTTAAAGTTTGGATATTTGGGTATGCATCCCCACAAAGAGCATTCGAGTTATAGTTGGTTTTCGTAAAATAAAACAAATCATATGAGAGACTTTTTATACAACAAATAGAATATTACAAGAGGCTTTTTGTCCTGTACGAAGTCCCCTACGACAACTCTTCTGCTTTTGGATCGCGCATATAATGTCGAGGAGCACGCTAGGGAGGGCATTTTCGCTCGTGCGATTTCCAAATGTGACTGAGAGTTGAAAACAAAACACATTTAAGTTTCCAGTCTGGATTTTCTTCCTTCTAGTCTGTCGTCCTGTTTCATACGGGGTGCCTGTGAGAATGCTATAAAATGCAACGCACGCAACTCCGAAGGCACGTTTGGTCGAAATGAAAAAGATAAAAAATTGGACAAAAGGGAATAAATCACAGGAAAAACAAAAGTTGAATTCTCCTCGAAAAATTGGCATATCGAGAAAAATTCGAGAATAATTATGTTTTTGACCAAAGTTAACAGAGTTGACCGAGCATTCGATCGGTTTAATGACATGACGGAGATCTCAATAAATGGGACTGTGTTGTCTCGAATGATCGAACTTGCTATCACTCTCGAATGAATCAATTCGAAATAATTATACGGGCACGATTCCGAGTGGAAAAATGAGGCGAACGGGGCAGCTCTCTGTAGTAAATTCAGCCAGTTGAGAGCTCGCTTGAAGAATTTTTTTCGATTTTTATTTCTGCTATTCGTATTTGGGGCACGAATAAAAATGAACATTTCCCATTTTATTCCAGGGCTTTATTCCATCGTTTTCAACTTTTTGTTATTTGTTTTTCATTTTAATGTTTAGAAAGGAAATAAACGAGGATTTTTGCTCTTCGAGTTTTCTCGAAATTAACAATAGCATTTGGCATTTGTTCAAATTCACCTTCGATTTTTGTAATCATATTGAAATAATGTATAAAGTCGGAATATTGAACATTTACTTGCATTTTTTCTCAAGAGCTGGTGGTTTTTACGATGTATTTGAAAATTGACGAAAATTTAAAAAATCACAGTAATTCCCAATTCCCATTGGTCCATCCATCTTTATCGATGTCGATCCCATCGTTTTTCATCTTGTTCCTGCTAAACTTTTTTTGCTGCACGTACTGACCACAAATCCCACTTATCCCGTTAGTTTTTTATTCGCGTTTTTGTCGTTCCTCACGTGTTAGCATATCGTATGAATATCGTTGGTGTATCGCAGCGCAGTTTTGTACGAGGCGGATTTGTCCAAGTTCGAGGTTGGCTATGTGCATAGGATAAAGGGTTAGATGCGATATGCTCGACGCTCAATTAATTTTAACGAGGCGAGCTTGCGAGGTGATTCGAGTGAGCTCGGTCCAACGGATCATGAGCCATCTCTCCGTTTATTCTCTCGTTGCCAGATCATAGAGTAAAATACCATAGAGTCACGTTCTTGGTACGTTTTCGCAGGGGATGAAAAATTTAGCAAACCATGGTGGGTGATCCGGAAGGTCGAGTATGCAGAAAGGGAACAAAGCGAGGAGTGAAGAGACATGCAAAACCGAAATTTCCCAACGTTCCAACGGAATTCTTTAACATACGTTGGAATATGTTAGCCTCAAAAATATTGGCTCTGCTAGTAGGAGTTTCGGTTTCACAAGAAAATTCGACACCAACACGCTTGACATCGCGTAAATACGCGAAGGGAATAACGGAAAGCTATAAATTTCACCAATTCGTAAATAATATCAGAGTCCGAAGTGGACGGCAAAAGTAAGAGATTTTTCAAGTGGGATTCTTTCGACCGGAAGTTATCGATGTTTTGGACACACGGCCAAGTAATATTTTCTGCAGACGATTACGTGAGCCTGCAGAAATATTGCATATTTCGTTTGTATATAGAAAAAAAAAACTCATACGTACAGTTATGGATATTGGAGTCTCGATTGTTGTGGTGAGCACGTATATTCTTATGGAAATACCGCAAGAGTAGGCATCTGTGCAAAGATATATCAGGCGTGTGGAAAAGGCAGGATACCCGATCGAAAGTTATTCAGAAGCATGATCAATGTATTTCAGAGCAAACACATCGTTTTGCATTGTCCCTTTTTTTTATTCCCCTATTTCTCTTTCATCCCGTGGCAGGAGCGCAAGGCTGCACACATATAATATTGCCTTTACATGTGTGCAAGTAGTCGAAGCGTTGCATAAAAAACATTCAGCACTCATCATCATGCAGTGAATCAACTTGCAGGGATGCACTTCCGGAGCCTTAGCCAAAAGGCTTATTTTTCGTTGGTGTTTATTTGTTTCAAACGAAATCACAGCAATGGAAAACGTTTCGTATTTTCCACGATCATGTAACACGTGGTGCAGCAATTTATATCGATCGATGGCGTCAAGAGCCAAATGCATTTGTGGCTTCATCACATTGAATTCAACTGTTTCCTGACTCGGGCTTGTTTCGAGAAAAAATGTCATTACGGATTCGAAATAAATCGAAGAAAAATAATGGAATATGTCAAAAAATTTTCCTCTTAAATTTTCATCAAAATCCAGGATCGGAAAGCGTTTTTCTTTGGGATTCGGGATTTTTCTGTTGTATATGTTTCAAAATACAAAGCTCATCCCTTTCGCAATACGAACTCGGTCTCTTCGTTCCTGCAGCCAGCAGAAAATTTTTATTCATAGAAACGTTTCAAATTTCGAAGGTAAAATTGTCAGATCATCCTGTGTGCTCGTCGTCATTGCCGTGTTCTACGAGGTGGGCTTTAACCCTCGTCTTTTGACATTCGTAATATATACTGCTTCTGCTGGGGACAAAGCCGATTGTTCCAACGTTTTCTTTTTTTTTGTGAGTTCGAACAGAGATCGACTGACAAAATTTAACAAGTTTATAGACCCAAGAGGTGATATTTATTGTAAATATTCATTCAAATGAAGGCACTTCGCTTTCGGCGCAGGCACAGAAGCTTTCGATGTTAAGTTCACGAAAAACAAATTTTCCCTGGAAATTGCCACGATAGCCTTGTGATCGGGGGTCCAGCTCGTCATTTTCGAGCAGTTTCAACCCAAAAACACAGTAATTTCTGGCTCCGCACACGGAAAACCCATTTTTTTTTGGAAAAGGTCGATTAAATCATTTTTTTTTATACTAACAAAATTTTCGATAGAGAGGGAGAGAGAGAGAAGGAGAATGTAAAAGAGAATGAAGCAGAAATGTTAATTCGGTGACTGAAAAATTCAATTACAAGTGATAAAGGACACAAAAGTAATAACGACGTTCCACGTTGACAATATTCAATTTATGAAGATTCAGCAGGGTTGATTACCCAAAATGCTAAAAACCAAAGACCGTAGAGTGACTTGAAACTCGCTTGAGATTTATAATGCAGTTTGAAGGTACCAAGTTCAGTAACACGAATTAACGAAGTGTTTACTGTGAGGTTTCAAAGACGATAACCCCGCGGTCGTCTTTTGTGCGTTGAAAAGACGTGGAATACGGACAGGAGATTGGAGGTATTATGGCTCTTTGAAATGGTGGTAAACAATAATGGTGACTGATATTTTCCTGCATGCCTCTTCTGATCAGGTTCAGTGTTCTGTAAATCGCATAGACGTTTTCTGAAGTTGTGCTGAAGTTTAAAGACGTCGCGAAAACGCGATATCTGTACTGGAAATTTAAAGGAAGTTCGTAAATAATTTTCAACGACTCAAATGAAGAATTAAATATTTTGGTCGACGGATCCTACGAATTCTAGAATATGGTGCTTTCGGGAAAGTGGAATAGTTCGCAAATAACTTTTAATGCTTCAAGTAAAGAATTCCAAATTTATCCGCCAGTCCCTTGAATGCTATATTCGGATATTACAATCCTAAAGGGACTCTGGGTCAGGTAAAACAATGCGAACAGCTCAACAACTATTATCGTGAGCGTTTTTGGCCAGAACGAAGTGAAATGAGAGTTTCGGGTCCAAACTTGACAGTAAGTGTTCCGGGTCCTGCGCCCGCAAAGGTTTTTCCACCCCAATAGCTAGTTCGAGAACGAACCAAGAATTTTAGGAATTATTATATTTCTGAATAATTTGCTGCCGAACGGCAAAGTTCTCAATTTCGTTCTCGATCAAAAACGATGGGATAAACTTTAAAAGATAAAAAAAAAAACAGGAATTATTTTTTAAAAAATTGAATTTCGACCAGTGATCTTTTTCGTTGTTTTCACTAACCTTGGCACGTTCGATTGCCAGAGTAATCTGACCAAAAAGTCGATGGTCTGAATAACGAATACGCCTGCAAATGTCCGACTACATAGTTTCCGGTTAATTTCCGTAACTAGTACTGTCCATTTATCGCCAGATACATAAACCCTGTGAAACGTTATCGATTTCAATTTCGGCCACAGTAATCCCACGATAAACCAACAAATTCAAAATTGCCTAATATAGCTGAACCCATCCTCCCGTAGGCTATCCTCTACCCTAGCAAACCAACGGTTCCCTTGATCAATTATCGGTATAGATAGCATCAAGCTCGGTGCAGAAACAATTTTCTAAAAATACTCAAAGTTATTTTCTGCCTTTATTTTAAACTAGGATCCAAAATATCGATTAGTCCAATTTTGATTGAGAAGGGCTTGTGATATCTGATACAAGGAAGTCTACAGAATTGCAACGACCTCTAAGGATCACTTAGGCCAATCTACCACGACCCATTCAATATGTATAGGTGTAGGGTACATAGTTGATACGTCCAACTGTACATCGGTTATTGGAATATCGTGAGGTTTATCGACGTCAACAGACGAAACGGGATGACAGTAGCCATTGTAATAGACGAGCCACGTACTTCTGATATGAACACATAGTTCAACCATCAAACCATTGTGCTATGTACCCAGCAGGACTAGTTTCCTCAAGTTTATGGCACAGTGTCACGAGATAGTCAAACGTCTCGACCCGAGAGAGAACTCTTCGAAAAGCTAGTAATTCTTTCCTCGAAAGAATTGATTATATTCAAATTTATTTATTTATTTCTTTAAAAGTCACTGCTGGTGACGTAGCAGCAGGTAGAAACCATGTCGTCACATTTTATCAAAAGTGATGGGAGCACGAGCACTCGAAAGATTATGATGCAGTGTACCAATAATTTACGAAAATAGCTTCAACTTTTTTCCTCATCAAAATTACCACCGCGCAGTCACCGATTTCAATAATTCTCACTTTCGAACTATTGGTCAATTTTTAGAGTTTGTTTTAGATTTTGTTGGAATTACTGGAGAAAATAAATTTACAGAAATATTGTAGAGCCGAGATTTCATTTTTCATTCATGAACTTCATTTCCGTGCACTGTGGACGATTAACTTCGAAATCAGCTCAGTATTTTTCGTGTTAAGTTCAAAAACTCTGTGGTAAGTGATCGAACACGTTTTTGCAATAAATATTTATTTACGTGCATGTATAGAAATGTTTATACGAATAAAAGTATCGAATTTCTCAGGCTGTTGTGTTGATCTGTTTTGCCACTCGGAAATGCGAGTCGTTCAGTGGCGTTGCGCATGATCCATGGCGCATGGCAGATGGTAAAGCACGGACTACCGTCGGTAAAATTGAGTACGTACCACGGTCGGTAAAAACCCCTCAAAATATATGAACGCTGCGACATGAATAATGTTTAGTTAGCGAAAATCCTCCATTCGAGTTTCCCTCTGAATGCACTAATTTTTAATGAAACGACGAAAAATTACAGAAACGTTTTTTTGTTCGTAGCTAAATGTATGGTTTTAATTTTTTTGGTACCTGTAAGAGAATCGTACAGAACGAGACCTGGAAAAAAGTATATTTTGGATTGAATGTTTAATCCAAGAGAAATTTTTTTTAATCAAACGCAAACAGCGAAATTTTGCATTTTAAATAAATCACAGTTTCCGGTGCAGGGGAGTAATTTTCACTTCATCGACCTAAAACCACAGGAGAATTCATTTTAGTCATTGAGGCATGAAAAAAACCGTTGATGAACGATTAATTATTTAAAATAATAATTACTCGGACGTGTGGAGAAGCGGATAGAGCGAACATTACTCCATCAGCGATATCTTTCGGTTGTACATGCGGCAACACATCAAAGATCGCATCACTGCCACCGGAACTGGTGAGAATTTCGGTCTTCACCAATCCGGGAATGATGCTCTATTGGAAAATTCAATTTTTCGCTAATAATTAATTCATCATGTATAAAGTCTTTCCGACAAGTCTGACCAAGTGTGATAGTTAAAGACGATGTCTAGTGAATTCAATGAATAATAAAAATCAAATTTTCTATGCAATCTTATCGAAAAAAATTATTATGCAGCTTTGTGATAAGTATGAATCCAGTATTTTATGATTATCGTCCAAAGTACATCGATCGATTACGATAGAAAACTTACGGTTGTCCTGATGTTATCGTTTGCCTTTTCGATTTCTTGCCTAATGTTATCGATAAGTCCTCGAAGTGCAAACTTGCTCGCTGGATAGAGACTGGCTGGTGCTCTCATTAACGTAGCGTTGTAACCCAAAACACTAAATGGAACAAAATACGTAATCGTAAATGTAAATTGCCATGAAATAAATAAATTACCAGGTGCTTTATAATCGGATACAGAGGACGATTATTTTTTTTAATAATCCCGACGAAAATGTCGAACTATGGGAATGTGCATCGATCAGTTCCGCATATATGTATATCCAGCGCTCATTTAATTAGCAATTTGGCCGAAGTGATTATCTTCCAAAGCTTTTCAAACATTCAGAAAAAACCTCAGGGCATTATTACGGAGACTACGACATTTTGAAGGCAAACTACTACTTGAAGTAGAAATGGAAATGTATCACATGTCGAAAAAATGGTTCAGCAAGATCGTATGCAAGAGATACTCTCGTATTAAGTTACCCGAGTGCAAAAATATAATAAGAATAATTGCCACTGTTGATTGATTGTGTAATCGATCTTACCTGTTTAGATAAAATATATGTCCCTCGGTATTTCGAGATCTCATAGATTTCATAGCTTCTCTGGTACAGATAGCAACTGCCAATACGTTAAGATCTAGTATTTTACGAAAGTCGCTCGTTGCTCCCTCTGTAATGAAAAATATTGTATAATAGATAACGATGAGTCGACGGTTTGAGATTCAAAATTTATAAAAATTGGTTTGGCAGTGTGAAAGATGGTTGTGTAGAGAAATTTTTTCATCACCCGAGTTTGAGACACAAAATTTTACCGGCTATCGTGGCGGTCACTGCGACACCAGCATTGTTGACCAAAACATCGACTCCGCCGAGTTGCTTGGTGGTCCATTCGAAAGCTTTTAATATATCGTCCTCGTTTCTAAGATCGCATTTTACTGCGTGTAATTTCCCCTTCGCTCCTTTCAGACTGTCGGCTATCTCTCGAATGCGGTCTACGCGTCTCGCGAGGCCAACGACCTCGATGCCGGCCCCAACAAATGCTCTGGAAATCGCTTCACCAATCCCGGCACTCGCGCCTGTCACTATCGCTATTTTGCCGATCCAACGATCCATTCTTGACGAAAGTCGTTTCTGGACTGGAGATCCCAACGCAAAGTCCAGCTAATTATCGAGTTATTGCGACGTCACTCGTACTGTTTCTCCCTACTCTTAGCTTCGGCTTTTCTTGTTTCTCGTATAACACGACCTACCATCTGCGTCCACTATGTCGTTGCCCATGCGCGTGTGTGTGTTTCATTTTCAACCGATTTGAAGCCGATCCTGCAGGACGGGAGACTGCCTAAACTGAAAATGAAATTTTGCTAAAAATCGTCAATATTTTGTTGAACACGTTAAACTAAATATTTTTTGATAATTCCAAAATTTTCGTTATTTTGGCAGTATAGTTGGTTTCTAACGGAATTATCAGCAAAATTTACGATTGGAAGGACAAAAATTAGCTTCCGAATAGACTTTCTAGAATATTTCTTGCTGCAATTACACAATTTTTGGGATTATTACAAAAAAAGTTTAGTCGAACGTGTCCAACAAAATATCGATCTTTTCCAACAAAATTTTGCGTTCAGTGTATTTACAGAGTGTTTGCAATATTATTTTCAAAGTCGTAGCAGTGCGAAAAAATCGATCATAAAAAAACAGTTTTTATCACGTTTGGAATTATAAGTATAAACTTTTTATAACTCGTTACGTTTTTCTTATGTCCAGAGAAAGAAACTGCTCGATTTTCAAAAGACTCCGACGATCATTGATTCTTTTTTTTTTTCTAAGCTACGGATCCGTTGCGAATCAGACGTCGATTTTTTTGCGATTGTTTTTTTATTGTTTTTCTGAGAATAAAAAAGATTTGCATGTTTTTTGTGTCCAATACTTCGCAGCAACTGATCCTACGACTTCTAGTGTCTTTGGTCTGCGGTCGCCGTGAGAATTGATACGTTTCAACGCCACTTTTAAAAGTGTGGTGGCCGTCGAGTCCCGCATGGTCGCTGCGACCAACTAGGATAGCATGACACATTCAGTGTCGGCGCACCAACCCCTGAAACTCCATAGAATGAAGCTCGAAAGACCCAGAAGGAGGTCGCACCAACGAGCAGTCTGCCCTCGCAACTTCGTAGGCTTGAGAATAGCCGAAAAATCGTTTTCGACTACCGCCAATTTTTTCAACTCCAGGTTCGAAGAAACGAAAGAGCTTCCAGCTTCGGAAATAACGAGAAAACATTTCGACACGCTCCTAGGAAAATTCTCGTATTGCACATCAAATGTGTTTTGTATCTTCTTCTTTCGGTCACGAAAAAATAGTCAAGACGTTGACGAAAAAACAGGAGCAAAGAAAGGAAGAAAAAGGAAAAATTTTGTGGTGATTTTCGACGTTTCGTTTCGTTATCGAAACAGCTCGGGTAATATCGAAGCTAACCACGCAAGTTGCAATCGGAACTAACCACGCGAATCATTAGTAATTATACCGCGAGGGTGGAAAGAAAAAAAAACAATGGAAGAGAACTCTCGCGTGTTTCAGACAACGTTGTTGGCGCTTGTACGAGAGATTTTGCACCATTCCGCCTCTCAGACATTACTATTATCGTATACTCTCATTGTTTCCCTGCCAAGCTCGTTAATTAATTACCGCGGAACACTGCGCGCTTTCGCATTTATCTCGCGTGTTAGACTTCCGGCATTTTCATTCTGGCTTAATCGGTATATCCAGAGTTTACTCCTTGTCCCAGTTTGTCATATATTATTTTTTCACTTATCGCCTTTTCTTTAAACCATTGCATGCGGACTAATCGAGAGTTTAATTCCGCGCGAGTATATTGAGACATAACTGCAAATTCATGAGATTGTAAACATTAATTACAACATTAATTGACGGAGTAAATTCGACCTGGAACTCGTGTCCTATTTTTCAAATTGTCCAACGTATGCCTAGGGAAGTTTTCAACCGGCTGATGACATTTTTTATCGCGATAACGGAGACAAAAAGATTTTTCAGAACATAAATCTTTTCGTTTTTCAATAACGGTTTTTGTCATATGTTCAAAATTGAATTGTATGAAAAATTAGTCGTCGAAATTTCGTGTGAAAGTTGAAAGATTCAAAAAATCGATGAACAACTCTCTTTTTGACGTTCGCCTGGTGCTGGGGTCGATCGTGGTCACCGATTCTACTGGGAAGACTGAAAATTAAGGAATTTCCATAACGGCGATAAAAACGTGGGTTGAATTTGAATTCTGGTAAATTTTGCGTCTGTAAAAAAGAAATTTTCACGAGGAAAAAAAAAAAATTGCCTAATTTTTATGGAAATTTACATTTTGCAAAATAAAGTACACCCAAAATTCAAGAATCATCATTTGATTATTGTTTTTCTCTGTATGGAGTTACCGACCCCGGAAATGTATGGCAATGACAAAATGAGAAATAGGAAACAGTTAAAAAAATGAGTAAGCCAGTTTCACGTTGTTCCCGATGATGAGGGTTTGTCGTTCGTACGAGCTGTGTAATCGGTCCGGGTCCATGTAATTCATGAGGGTCATGGGGGCATATTAAATTGAGATGTTACTTGAAGAGAGCTTGGAAGAGAGTGAGAGAGTAGGGGACAGCATGGACAAGCAGGAACGTTCGATTTTGAAAGTTTTTGCGGGGCTGATTACTCGGGCAATGGGGATTCAGGGTCGAAGCTGTTGGAACGTTATCAATGTAACGAGGGCACCGTCAAAATTCGAACGAACGTTGGCCTTTGAGAAAAACGTGATAAGATTCCCAAAATTACGATTTTTTTTCGTAGAAAATACTATTTTTTTTTTATGAATTCTGATAATTTTTTAATTTTACTTACAAGGGGGAGCTGGCCAGATTCTTCAGTACTGGGAGGTACGTCAATAATTCGATTCCAGTTATCTCGGGAACTGAGAATCCGCAATATTCATGGGACGCCATAAAAAAAACTAGAAAGTAAAGAAGAAGTACGGACTTTTACACAATTCTTACATAATTTGAAAAAATTAAAGCGTTTAGACGATTTTTCGAAAAACTCACATTTTCGTGAAATTCAAAAAATCATAAACTTTAAACCGTTCAAACGATATTTCCCAAAGTCAATCCCAACCTTCCTATCATGATACTCTATTGATAAAAAAAAAAAATTAGTAATGAATTTGAAAATTTGCGGAAGTTAGAGTCGATATGCTCTTTATGAAAATTTCAAAATTCCATAGAATTCGTACTTTTTTAGCAATTTCAAAAAAAATCTCAGAGAATAAAGAGCTTGTATAGATTAACATCTGTGCAAAACGGGAGCCCTGCATCTCAAACCGTTCTCGAGTTATAAACGTTTGAATTTTGCAGTGCCAGAACATACACACACACACACATCCGGACATTTTTTCTAGATATGATTTTTCGATGTTTTGGGACATTTTAAGCAATTATTGCAAATCGTGGAATAGAAATGAAAAATCGTTCCTGTAGTTAAATCAAGTTGAATTAAACGACATTGTCTTTGTTCTGCAAAAAACACAAAAAAACTGGTATCGTGGTCGGCGGAAGTAAGAAATACATGACGAAATTTCTATCAAGCAGAAAGTAGTGAAAAAAACGTTTTTTGCTGAAAAAAAGAACGTTCAGATTATTTTCGACTTTGTTTTTAAGAGTAAATAATGTTGAATCTACTGTTTCAGCGCAGAGAGAATGTAAGACAAAAAAATTTCGTCTTTATAGAGCGATAAATTGCATCGAATGAATTTTTTTGTCAGCATTTTTTGCACCGGTTTCTTTTTCGCATAAAACTCCTCGTAAAGAATCTGAATGGACACGTTCTTGCGGATATTTTACGTTTTTTTTTTTGGAACTCATACGTTCGACCCGGGTTTATACTTTTTCTGGATTTTAATAACAGAGGATTGTCTGGGCACGTTGAGCAGAAACGTGGAAAATCTGGGAGACGTTCAGCTTAGAAAAATTGTAATAAATTTATTAACGTGTGAGAACGTATGGAAGTTCATTCGTTTGCCTCTTTCCACACTCGAGTGCAATGAGGACCGGCGGTTAACGTCAATGAACCATATCCGCGTATTTTTTCTTCTTCTTCGTCTTCATTGGGATCGGTCCAGGCATTTTGAATAATGTGCTGAAAAGAAGAAGAAAAACCAGTTAAAAACGTTAAATTATACGTGGATTTTAACCCGAAATTTACACCATTTTTTTTAACCTCTACTTAGTAACTTTATGAGTCTATGAGACCCGAGCGCTTCCCACGCTCAGAATCCTTCAAGCAATTCAAATTGTCATATTTTTTCTAAACTCTCTCGACACGCATTTTTTTTCTCTGCTGCCTTTCACTTCAATTCTCGAGAGTGTATTTAAGTCGAAGCAAAATTGCAATTGCTATTTTTATGGTGAATTTATAGAAAATTCTTTTTCTTCAGGATTGAGTACGAATTTTCAGATTATTTTGGATTATAAAGTTTAGGCAGTCGAAAAAGATTGACTGTGCATTTTTTATCACCAAATATTTGTGAATAAAATGCAGAAAACCCCCAGAAAGAGTTGAAATAATTTTTGGCAGACAATAATGCTTCAAGGGATTAGAAAACTATGACCGAGGGAAATCGTTTTGGGGTGTGAGTTTAGAGGGAAGCTGCATGTCGGCAGTCAAAAATGAAGTTTCTGGCTTGAAAATGGTAATAACTTGGGTTTCGTGAGAAACATGAAATTCCAAAACGTCGAGTGAACGTTTTTACGTACTGGCAAGTCGTACAAATCGGGCTGAACTTGCAGAAAACTGTAAAAACAAAAGAAATCAGAATTAATTTGCGTCAATGTAGAGTAAAATGTAAATTTCTCATTCCTGTAATATTTTGTTGTGAAAATCGATCCAACTTACTCGACAAACAAACGGAACAGACGTATCCGATATCTATGAGCTCATGATGACAAAAACAAGCCGCTCTGTAGTCAACTTTTACAGGAGGTGGTAAAACTAGTTTCGAGCGAACTTCAGGATCAGGCAGAAAAACCCACTGTCGAAAATTGACACATTGCATCGAGTGAAAAAAAATATTTGATACCTCGACATTGGGTAGACGGTTGTGGTTTTTGAACAAAAACAAAAACAAAGGCATAAAAAAGCAATTACCAAAAGATATTGTAAAAGGCCAGCGGGTGAAGGAACTTTGAGATAATTTCCACCCGTGATGTCGCAGGCTTGTTGCAAAAGTGTCAGTTCTTGATCCAAGCTGCACACGTCCAGTATGACATTCTGCGAGTGGAATCTTTGTTAGAAACACTAAAACGCTGACGATCGTTTTGCAACGATTAAGAAAAAGTAAACAAACCATTTTCTGCGCAGTGAAGAAAATATTCATGTAATTCATATACTGAGTAGCAGAGTCGTTGCTCCCAGTGACGACTAAAATGCGGCAATTGAGTTTTTCCCCAGCCATTTTGTCACGCTCCAGTCGGGCGGTGTAGCAAAGAGCCATGGTAAGAGCGCCGGAAATTAAACTTTCGCTATTGATTTGTCTGTCGTTGAGAATGTCGCCGACGACCTCTTGCAACTTTAGTCTTACGTTGCGCTCGACGAGCGTGAATTTTTCGTACTGCCCGTCGATTTGTCGCACTTCGTCCGGCTTTCCATCCGGGTACAAAAATTTGGCTCCGCTCGCGTGACAAGCCATAATCGCAATGTCGTTACTTGACGTTTGCATGAGATGCGCATTCGCAAATACTATCACAGAGTCCAGGCAATGTGTTAAGATTCTTGCATCTTGTTTGACTACTTGCTGCACGGGGTTAACGTCGAGAATCACTATCAAGAGACTCCTCTCGATTTCTGTTAGTAAAGAAAATTGGGTTAGTTATAACTTTTTTAGGGAAATTGTTAACAAATTGATCGAGTTAATAAATTTTGCGCGAAATTTTGCGATCGATTTTTCTTTTATTACGATGACAAGTGAAATGCCTTTCGATGGTGAAAAATGCTTTCCCTTGTTAATGACAAAGGAAAACGATCGAGTTTCTTGGAGAATTATTTCTACGTCAATTTTGAAAACTGTTTGTAAACTGACGCGATTTATTGGAGATTTTTTTATTTTCAAGACACTTACCGTTCCCGCCACTTGACTCCATTTTTATAATAAAATTTTTTCAGTATTGTGTTATCGTTAGTGAGTGAATCATTTGATAATAAGCCGAGGATTTATTTGTTTAGTATCGAAATGGCACAAATAATATCATCGTAAATAACGAGGTGGGTTCTTCTGCTCGGAATCACCGAGGTAAACATCGAACGATCCAACTTTCCTTTCCGTGTGTCGGCTTTCGCGATCAAAACGCAAAAAGTCGTGAGAGGTTGTGATTCGAGATTTAGCGACTCTGGACACACACAGCGCTCTTTCATTGCGGGAGATTCAGTAACTTTTGAAAACAATTAAAACATTACGCTGGGATTTAGATTTCAGCTCAAAATAGTGATTTTTGAATTGCAGTGTAAATGTACGATCGAAATGTAATTATTTTTTTTACGTTGCGTTGTAAAACAAAGGGAAAAAATGATTTTAAAGGGGTGAGGGGACTTTTGACCGGATGGTATGAAACTACAGAGTCGACCGCGTAACGGCGATTTTGCAGCTTCACAAAATGGCCGCTATGAAAAGCGCCAGGTGGAAAGAATCACTGTGAAATCCCATCACCGGGGATATTGTGTTCATCCCTTCGAATACTTCGCTGTGATTGGTTCAATAAAATTGGCAAGAGCCTGCAAAGTGCGTGGTTGTGTTAGCGGCGTGCGCGTTTTTTTTTCGTATAAAACAGTTGTTTATTAAACTTTTTATTAATAAGTAAAGAATGAATCATGCAAAAATATCCAGAAGTATCCCCGACAGGTGAGCACAAGTTTCAGTACATGCGACAATGTGTAAAGGAAGGAAATTTCATTGACAAGTTTCGTGACTGTTGCTAAATATACTCTCCCTCGTTGAGGTTATGGTGTGTGGCTGTTTTCTTTTTCCGGTGATATCAAATGTTTGGGCTTGGCGTGTTGTGTATAAATGTTTGTGAGATTTATCAACGACTCGGTGATGAGGAAAATCGTGTAGCAACCGAGTCATAACGAGATCGAAAAAATCGTTGTTTTCATCCTTTCAAATATCGCTATTGCTGGTGACGGGATTCTGGAAATTGAATTTTGTCGTATTCGGGCCTTCTGACGGAAGCTATCGACATTTGCCAGGCATTTGAATCTCCTTATTATAACATGAATTTTTTGAATATGCTTCAATATCACCATAAATCGTTCGATTTTTTTTCCACTCTGCATATCACGCATAACCTATTCAACTGTTTATTTATACTGGCTTATCCACCGAGATCGAACTAAAACTGAGAAGTTGCTTCAAAAATGCTGAAGATGGCGTTGTATGTAGAAATCTTCGCAATTTAGTTTTCGTCCGCTGGAAACACGGTTGTCTTCGATGTGTTTTCGTCCGTTAGCTCGGACTTTTTACCTGCGAATACTTGCAGTAGCGATTCTCGTGAAATTATCGATCAAGGAGAAATCAAGAGGTAACAAAAAATACGGAAAAATACTAAAATACAGAAAATATTTACAGATGGCTGGCATATGAGCCTTACGGGACACCTATCGATGGCACGAATATACTGGCGATCAAAGTTCCGCTGAAGGAGGTAAGTGCGAATAACAATTATTGAAATTCGCAGATATTTCGAATGGTTTCCAAACATGTAAAGAAATATTGAGGGTCAATAGTTTAGTTTTCGACCTTGCATACTCGTCGAAGTTTTCCGAAACGAATTCTCGAAAAAAAAAAAAAAAAAATCGATGTTTGAGCATCCGTCAATTAGAGAAAAAATTTCCCCCCTAATTCCAAAATGGCATCAACTCCTCCAATTAATTTTTTTTGAGCTCTGCATCCTATAACCTTTTACGTGTTCTATTCATTATTATTTTCGTCATGGTATTTTTTTTCATGCAATCACCATTTACTGACATGTCTCAAGAAGTTGTGAACGGTGCGAGCGATCGTTCAGCTGCTTTGAATTGAATACCTCGTTTCCGTTAAGGGCTCGATTTCGTATTACGAATTTGTGTTCGTTGATTACCATCGCATGATTCGTGATAAAATCTGAACAGCGTGAAGGAGGTGTGGTTGAAAAATGGAAAAAAATAACAAATAAAAAAGTACTTGAAATGGTGTACTGTGCATTGAGTGCAAAGGTAACCGTTTTCGTATAAGTTGGACTGATTTATGCCGCGATAAATCACTTGTTTGGTGGCGGTGCGGACACGTCGGCACGCTCGTCTTGCCGATTCTCTACTAACTACATACACAAACAGAAACTTCATTCCCAAAGGAATGTTTTTCTTTTTGTTGAATGTTGCATTATAAACATGCACGCAAGTACGTATGGGGTATTCCGTGTCGATTAACGAAACTGCTAGTTCTTCCGCCCATCTACGTGAATGAGATTACCTATATAATTACGTGGGTGTGCGTGGACGTGCATCAAAAAATTTTCGTAATTGAGTTTGAAAATTCGTGTCAAGAAATATTTCAAAATGAGTGGAAAATTATTGGTTCTTCGTGAGCTTAGAATCCAAAAATGAAATTCAATCGATACTTTGTTTTGTTTCTTTATGGAGGAACTTTTTTTATACAAAAACAAAAGTTTTTCGGGAGCCAGAAGATTGATTGATTGATTGATACAATGTATTCTTTTATAATTTTTTCCATATTGCGAGAAAGAGAGAGAGGGAGAGGGGGGGGAGCGAAGAATCGGATTCCGGACAGTAAGTTGTTTCCATGCTTATGGGATTATTTGAAGGTGACCGTGAACACACATAGCGGAAATGTATGTGCGTGGTTCATCACGACATCGCTTTTTACCGTTCTAACGTGTTGTTCAGTCTTTTGAGTTTCCAACAAGTATTCTTTTCATCGAACGTTGTGAACAACAACTTCGTAGTATAAATGGCATCCTCATTGTAATCCGGGATTCCGGAGAGAAAAAGTTCTTAGTGCCAATCGCGTCTCACATAAGGCTATCCGCAGGAATTTGCCGAAGATTCGTTGCGAACGCAGCGTTTGTGACACGAGATTCCAAATTGTTGTATTGAAAAAATGTCCAGTAGCACATTCAGCCGAAGATGTGATCGTAGATCTTGTATCTTTATGGGCGTTCGATGAGAGATCTTGTCGTCACGTATGCTGCGAATGCAAGCGCTTAACTCGTGTACACCAAATTGCCAATCTCTGTCACAACTTTCTGTTCGCGAGTGTGGAACTTCTCATTTGGTGGCTGGGTTGATGATGATTATGTGGCGAAAGCTCTCGGCATATAGGCACGCGCGTACGGAACATACGCATGCGAGTGAAAACACTTTTACGCGTGGACGTACAAGATGAACAAGCGAGAAAGCCAATCGCCTAATTGATGGTACCGCGGTGTAGAGTCTCGCGGGACATAAACCATTTTTATGCCTTTGCTGGTTCCCGTTGAAGCGTATACTTCATTAAATAACGAACTCGTGTGTTTGCTAATTTCCATGCCTTGAGCCTCGCGGAATAAACACCACGTGAGAATCCAATTGCTCGTACATCGGACGCTTCCCCATCCGTACGAGTTATTGGTTGGTACCAGCTATCGCGTTAATTTCATGTCCGATAAACTGAACCAAATATTAAAGCGACTTTTGTTTCTACGCCTTCCCTTTTGATTCGTGGTTGGCTAAATTTCAACTGAGGCAACATGAAAATCATTTGATTCTTCCCTTCACCATCAGCAGAAAGGAAAAACCGGTTCTCACACATTTTCGCGCTATCAGGAACGGACATTCTCACTTTTACACGCGGAAGACGCCACACGCTCATCGCGGGATTTGGGTCTTCCCGCCATGTCTCACGCTCTCCCGTCTGCAGGGCGAGATCACTCCTTCGGTTCGGTTGAATCAGTATACGCACGTTATAGTCGGAGCACGTATGCATACACCAAATAGGTGGTTGCCTCGACTAATTGATTCTGGCGTCACATAAGAGCTTTACATAAAACGAGTTGACGGTGAATCTTTCTTCAGACTCGTTTGAGAAATATACTCTCGTGCTTGGACCTCGCGGGAATATGGGCTGATTGGGCCCGCTGGGTCAGCCGGCAGGGGGGCCCTTGTTAATAGGGTACTCAGAGATCCGTACGAAAATTCATCTCCCCGCTCGGTACATCATTCCAGCAACCATGGACATTTCCATGCCTCTTTTCTCGTGAACCGCACGTGTAAACGAGATGATCCCTAGGACTCGGTCCAACGCTCCCATAAGCTCCGTCATTTCTAACACTCGATTCACACTTTAATTATTCCTGTTTCGGATTTCAAGTGCCAAACCCTGAGATTTGGACTCGCAGGTTCGATTTTCAACATTTCAATGAAGATCGACAGACCTGCGTATAGGTCGTGATACAATTGTTCATTCGAGGTCCTCGTTGGTTACAAGCTTTTTAGTTTCTATCAGCTTTTCGGTTGAAACAAACTATTTTTTATTTTCGATGCGACAATTTTGGTTCGAGCTCAGTGAAATATACAGGTTAGTGTAAAAGTGATGGGGATTCGCCGCGTAACTAATTTTCAGTGTCCAATATGACTGCCCGGCTAATATTTTCTGTGTTAACTCGAACATATTGCAGAGAGATGGAACCCTGCCGGTCTGAACGTCGCTTAGACATACAACATAAGCAGGAATAGCCGCCGAACCAAATACAGGGGTCGAAGATATACACTCGATCGCGAGCTCGATCGCTTATTCTCACAGCGTGCATTTAGCGTTTCGCAGATTTCTGCATAGCTGCATATTCTTATGAAGGTCTGAAAGAAAATGTCGATTCTCCACTTTACAAATAATGACGCCGTGAATAAAAACAGTAGATGGGGATTTTCTTCTTCGAACAATAAATCGATTTAGTCGTACGGAAGAGGAGAAAGAGAAAAACTGGTTAATGTTTGTTGCCGTTTTTTCGATGTGTGCTTTGTCTCAACCGTGTATCCATTTTTGCACACTCACCAGACAAATGTAATAATTATAACTTCAAGGCGACACGCACACACGGCGTTGAACATGCTCCGGCTGCATTATGGCTGGAATAAAATCCGTTCGCGTAGCTGATTGGCGTGACAAAGACGTTGTGACGAAATTATCCGCCACCTCGTGAAGCAGCTAGATCATGGAAAGATTTTTATACATTTTTGATGTAAATTTTATAAATTTAGATATAAATACACATGCAGGTATGTGAGGTATAAATTTTCGTTTGACATATAAATTTGAGTGAGAAAGAAGAATGGCGAAAGAGATGTGGGAAGAAAGAGAAAGAGAGTGAAAAAGGTTAGAACAAGAATAATGACCACGGAAGGATCTAGTGAAAAGGTGGCATTTCTTTTCTTTCTAACCGGACGTGGAGACAATATATTTTCCAAAATATTTTAGAGACAGCTCAGAGACACAAATTTCTCTGTCAGAATGGATCCCCTGGACCCTTCAAGCGAGCGGTCTTTCACCTTTCTACAGTAAAGCCCCTTGGTTACCTCCCACGATCACGAGGAACGAATAAAGCATGTGGCAAACGGAGACGTCGCGTGTAGTCGCGTCCTCTTGGTCCATGGAGGTTTTTTGGGTCTCTTTCGAAAGGGAAAGGGAGGGAAACGTATATAACGAGGTGTGCGGGGCCACCATAGGCTTTGGCTCATTTCTGCACGAAGAGGGAATATTAATGCAAGATGGACTGCTTTCTGTCAAACAAAAGCCAACGAGTTATAAAACTACACAAAGTTCACATACCGAAGCCACTGCAGCCTCTCTGAGGATCGAGGCTCCTCGTCGCGGGTGATATCTCTGTTTGAACGCTCTCGGGAACCCTAGTTCTTTCTTCTCGACATTCAGATCACTATCGAACGATCCGACTTGTGAGCTGTACAACCATCATTCTTGTTGCCCGCAACTTTCCCAATACAAACTGCTTCTAGACACTATATCAGGCAGCCTCACATTCCGGAGGACAATTTCCCCGGAAGACACTGCACGTCGTACGAACATTGCGTATTCGGTATAACGGGTGTGTCAATGGCAGATATTTTGCATTCGTATTTCCGCACCCTTTGGCCACCATTTAAAATTGCTTCGGAACACCCACACACGATCTACATAGATTGATGTATTTTTTATTCCTGCCTCTTCCCGAAGCTGCATGATCGTACGAGGAACCCATGTAAATAACCCTCCTATTCTGTCTTTCCTCGACCTGACTCTGGTAGCTGTCATCCGCATCACGCCTTGACATTAACTACATCTTTTTCGTTCGGCTTCCCCAGTCTCGCAAGAAAGACGAGATGTATGTCTTCAAACACATCTCGGCTGGTGTACGCTGGAGCCAAAACATGCTAACCTGTTTGATTAATTCCGTTATGACAAATCCTGGAATGTGCCGCCGTCCAGACGATCCTCATAATGTACCACTGTCGCGGATGAATCCCGAAGTAAATCCTCAGCCTTTTCCATCCGCTGCGGTCGTGTTCACTGTCTGTTGCGTGCTACAGATACTAACTCTTTCTTGTCTATGAATGGATATTTGATCTGAACTGGCTACAGAAATTTCGCTCTAAATATCCGCTGCCATTGTGTCAAAAACTTGGACTATGGCTCGTGAGTCCATTTGTTCACTGACTTCATTTTTTAATTCGTTAATTTCTACATATCATAGGTGGAGGGAAATTAATATAGAAAATTTCTTCAATTCGTAGACCAGTACGCTGATGCAGGAAGATGAAGAGAACGATGGTGGAGATGGGTTAACAGTTGTCTGTATTTTATGTCTGCAGCATTTTTTTGCTGTCATCCTTTGAGGCATCATCAGATATGACTTGCCATGGGTCACGTTTTATCTCGACTAGTCGAGATGGTCGAGTATCCATCTTTTTATGCCTTTCTTTTGCTTTTTCATGTTTCGCTCGACTCTCGCTTTTACCAGTTTTTCTAGGAACCCCACAGCGACTCCTGCGGAACTTTCGCAGTAGCTTTGTTTTTCTTCGTCTTGTTGGTATTATTCGTAATCTCGTTAACCCATCTCGCTATGCTGGACTCTATATACATTGAGCATTGTTTTCTCTTTCTTTCTCCAATGTCCTGGTTACGAGCGAGTACATGTACGACCCGCAATCATTTCTATATGCTTAACTTTTTGTTGCAGCCTCGAGTTGGATGGAAAATAATTACGTGAACATTAAATATTTATTGAAATTTAATTCAGTGATGAAAACGAACGTCAGCTAAATTTTCTACCCCCAAAACATTTAGGACTTGAAGAAAAGATAGAGAATTATGTAGGCATACCGGAAGTAACTTCGCCGGAATCCTTTTTCCGCAATTTACAGATGTCGTTGTGCAAAGCGTCGGTCGTAGGCTTCTTTGGCGTAAGTTAGCTCATGGTTTTTTTTTTTTTTTACATACTTTGCTCGGTCCCTCCCTTTTTGGCGTTATTATCCGAGATGAATGCAGGGATCCGTTTACCATTGTTACGGCCAGTACATCGCCAACAGAATCGACAAGTGAGCGAGAGGGCAACTATGAGCCGAGCAGAATTCCTTGATCTGTGTAAGTACAAATGCGTGAAGGGATGCTACGTTAAAGTGTTAGCAGAGTCAAGACATTTGTGGATTCGTGGTTTGGACGTGCGACCTTCCATTTACTCCTCTCTGACTTCCTCAATGGACATTGGGCTACTTGCCTCTGAGCTTCTGTTGCCTTTATGCCTCTCTGGGACATAAATTTCCCTCGAATGGCTTTGCTCGATGTCCTCTGTATGCCGTGCGTGTATGAACTCGGTCTTGGCGCCCATCGTCATTTGGCTGTATCCCACCTGCCCCCTCTGACTCATATTCTTCCTCAATTTCATGGCCCACCCGATTCTTTGTTACATGCGCATACCGAGCCTTTCCGTACATAACTTTCTACATTTTTTTCCCCCATTGCTCTCCCACATCATAAGAGAAAAAACATGCATCGTGAATTTATTTGTCCGTTCACTTTTGCAATTTATTTTGGTGTTTTTATGGAACGTAGTCGTTCACTCTGACCTCGATCGCAATCAACGACCGAAACCGCGATGGCTCTATGCCCTTCGCGACCCATCTCCTTGCCATTGTTTGCGTCTAGGCGTAATAATTCGCATCCACCATGCGTGCTGCTCTCGCGGAGGCGTGGCAGCAGACCTCTTGGATGTCATCTATGTTCATCCTTCGTTTATCTCTCTCACTTTCTCTATCGTTCACATTGGAGACGGAACATAAGACAAGTGTACGAAGAATGAATATAATACAGGAAAAAGGAAACTGTATGAAAGAGAAAGCATCTTTTACAGGCGAACATGAAAAGTCTGCTATGACCAACATCCCCCTTGTTGTATCTTAACGCAGACAGGCGGGTGCATTACACGCGCCACATGTCAGCTTTCCTTTGGCACTCGTTAAATCGTACCGCACGCCGGAAGTTGTTTGATTTTCCAGTTGAATGAAGAAAGAAGACGGTGTATACGGTGTCCACATAAGATGGGTTCATATTCAACTCGTATATAGTTTCCGGCATATTCCTTTGATAAAAATCCCTCGATATTCGCGTTATCCGTCGCAATGACCCTCAACTGTTTCTCCCTAAATCCATTCGGGATTGAAATTTGGTTCGATCAGGAAATACTGTCGCTTAGCATCGACGTTTCACTTCTTTACAGTCTCCACATTCCCTCTTGATCGAGAGCGAGTTCTGCCAAGTGCGCCCTTTTTCTAGAAGCTTTTCTAGGATTCAAGGGAAAGGTTGACCTGAGGCGTTAACTAATGGCGCGGCATCGATTTGCCATCGGCTCGTCGGCTTAGAGCAAGAGTCCGAGTCATTTTTACAAGAAAGTGACCTACGCTTTTCCTCATCTGCCGTGGGAGTTCAGGGTAGATCGGGTATTATGTGAAAAGTATAGGGTTTGCGCGGCGCTAAGAAAGGGCGTTACGTTCTGGGGTAAGGGTGACGAGGCACGCGAGGGATATTGTGGCACCGTTAGCGTTGAACGTTCATGCTACGAGACGGGTAGTCATCAGGTCATGCCGAATTTCAGGCCACAACCAGAAACTCTCGTAGGGTCCCAGGCGGCAGAAAAAAAAAGAACACTTTCGTTCCACTGGCGCGCTCTTTTGCTCGTTCGCGAAGGGGCCACAGAAACAAACATTTGTTTAAACTGTCCCGGCAATTCACGACCATAAATAGTCGACAGTCGTTAATCTTGTCTTCGACTGCCCATAGCAACGCCATGGCTCGTTAATATATATAATGTATTCTCACCCCTGTAGCTAAAACAATCAACTCACCTTGGCGCCGACGTGCGACTGATGCAAAACCGAAAAGAAGAAAAGAAACAGAACCAACCGCTTCGAACCTGTCGATAATTTCTTTTTTCCCCGTTAAGTTAACATAACTATGTATAGGAGGGGTCTCTAAGAGTGTTCGGAGTCGATAGTTGGAGCAGAAGATATATTGACAGTTTGGATATAGATCTGCAGATCGAGAAACCGATTCATGGAATTGGAATGATCTTGAGACCCTTCCTTTAGGCTCGTGGTAAAAAAATGATGTATGTTAAGTATAGCAGCATCGTCCGATTGACTTTTCAAATTTATACCTGCAAATCTATAACTTCTTTCGATCTTTTCACCACATCCAGAAAGTTAGAAACAATCCATCCACGCTGTTGAGAACATTTCAATTGTTACGAGAGTGGGGAAATTACCCGCTTACTGCGAGATAATTTATTCCCTTAACCTCAATGGACCTCTGGAACGTTCCCTTGTTGACAAAGGTTGAAATTGAGTAACGATCAATTTCTACATATGCAAACGAAAGAGGCTCCTAGAGGATTAACCAAATCAGAGACGGAGGAACTTGTTGCTGAGTATATGCGTTTTGCTGAGTGAACGTGAATCAATGTCCCTTTTATTAGCCAATAATGTACGTTCCTGTATTTTTCACTGGACAAGTTTGTAACGTAGGAATGTCTACGGCAAGGGTCTATGAGTAATAGGAAATAATACATTGCGACGATGTTCGGGGCCGTCGAGTGGATGAATACTCATGAATATCATTCGTTTGTGCACTTTTGCACGAGTTCGACTTGTTCGGGAAGGAAGAGATGAGTGGTGGACTTGTGTGCGGTGCCTCAACGTTTAGACCCCCCGACGCGTGTGGTGAGCTGCCCCGAATGAGATAAAAAATATTTTTAATTTTATTACTGCCTGTATTATGGAAATTCTACGACCCGGTTATTAGGTGTGAATTGAATTATAGCAATGGGCCACCGCATGGTCTCGTTGTTATTTATACGAGTCTGTTAGTATACAATGAAGAGAACCACGCTTGAAATCGCATAGCGGCGTCATATTCGTTTGGGCAGGATAAATTTTATGCGATGTCTATGGTTATACGTTTTCATGCAAGGATACGCAACGTTATATGCGCAGAACTGCAGATAACTTAAGATTCGTCCTCTCGAAAGGCGCCACTGCAACCACAGTATTTTGTCCTTGGTGACAGGACACACGACTCGTCGAATTTAAATCCTTTCACCATTCGAATACCTTTTATGAGAATGTTAAATCGTCTTTTCTGAAAAAAAAAAAAAAAAAAAAAAAAAAAAAAAAAAAAAACAATCTATATCATTATCTAGACTTGCAAAACATAAAAACATGAATGTTCGGAATAATTAACTGGAAACCTGACCATTCGAAATGGTATTCACATCGTTTACCGTTTTCCTGCCGAACAACCTTTATTACGAGATTCACTGTGAGTCTGAGTCAGGAGATTTCCCACGTAGCACCTTCGTTGATCTTTCTGTCGAGTCGGCCATTTGTACAGATGACACTGGTACAAACGAGCTCCTTAAATTGTGTTTAGATTGATCGCCCATGATTGGCTTCTTCACGTGTTCTACGGACTAGATGCATTATAACAAGAGAGTTCGAGAAAACTATGAAATTGAAGATGCACCAAGAGAGCATTGTTTTTTGAAGATGTCCCTTGTCATTTGGAGGACCTTGAAATTTTCTCAAACATACGGGAAATAGTCGAGCACTTTTAATTGCCGTTTTATCGCAGTAGCGGGATCGGGTCAGAAGGACGAACATAAATAAAGGTAGAAGATGCTCATGGAGGATCTTCCTGTTTGTAGCGCATAGCGGCGGCCCTTCAGGTCTGGAAAACGACAGTGAAGACCGTCGGGCCGAGGAGGATCCCCCGCGGCTACCGGTACCATTACGTCTGAAGTATTTTTTGACCATGGTGACCGAGAGGTCGATGAAGGCGGTCCAGCGCGAAAGTCGCCCATACTGGACTGCGGAAACTGTTGAGACCGGTAAGTTTCAACGATATGGCTAAACATGGAAGAGACATGTTTCGAACTTCTACGTTCCTCCGGCTAGAAGGCCCGAAAGGGTCTCGGAAACATCTCACAATCATCAGTAGACACATCGTGTGGCTCTTTGCGTTGGATCTCCGTAAAGGTTTCCAGTCCGGGCCAACAACAGAGTCGAATAAAAACTACGATGCAGTAGGAAAATAAAAGAGGGCGCAGCATGCTTTCGTAGTCTCGAAAATAACTCGACAAGGGCAAGATGATATCTTTCCAACACTAATGGCCAATTCGTCGTACACAATGGTTCTTCTGGACTCAACACACATGCCGCGGAATCCGAGACTAATCGAACAGTCGTTGATTGATTTAGGAACAATTCTTGCATGGATAGCGGTATTTTTTGAATTTCCAAAACCTTTTGCCGTTTAATGCCGTAACCCCGTACATAAGATCCACAGTCACAAGCAACATAGTGACTTTTCATATTGTGGTATTAGCATTGTGTTGATGGATACCAATGAAATACGTATCATGCCACCGCTATGCTGTGTTGACGGAATCCATGGCGGGGGATATCGCACCCTGATGATTTTCGCCGTTGTCCGTCTGCCACTCGTGAACTGCGCTGTATTCTTACATAACAGGCGTTCGTACAGTAACAGAAGGAGATAAATGGATTTATGGTTCTTCGAGGCTTTTGGATCGACGGACCTCTAACGAGGAATTTCGTTTCGGTCGGTAGAAGTTTATTGATGCGCTTTGTGCTCCACGTCACTGTGCCTTCGATATTGTTCTGTGCGAAGCTACTTAACATCGTAAATTCTCTGATGATGTTTTCTTTCTGCCACCTACTGGACCCGAGGTTTCCCATCCTGATTTGTTGGAAGACAAATAAGCTCATTCGATGGAAAAACTTTCATTCGTAGTCAAGCTCGCCTAATTATCTTTTTGGACATTAGTTCGAAACATTTCGATTCCAGTTCAATAAAAAAATCTAGTTTCCTCAATTGATTGTAATAAAGTCTCCTTAATTGATTGACAGGGTTTGATTATTTATATAGCAATCGTCTTTCCAATGGTTTCCAGGACCAGAACTTGAGTTTCCCCAATTAATGCAGAAGAGAAAATTCACTGTTGAATTTTTTTTCTAAATCACGAAAGGCGCTGCTCAGGCGTTGTTTACAAGAGGAAAATTACTCTGACCTCACAAGCCTGTGAAGTGTTGGACCGTTCGATGAAAATATTTAAAAAAACCATGTCGAAACAGTTGTTGTTTATGAACTCGGGTATCTTTGGCGAGATGTTGTTCTCGTAGTAGAAATACGTCGAAGTAATTGTTGGGTGTTATAGAAAATAAACATTGTAGCGGATTGCTGATGTTGTGGTTGATTATACGGAAAAGCAGCATTTTTGACGAGAAATTCGATGGATATTAGCGACCCTTGGATTTCACCGCCCGCATACGGGACTGCGAAAGTGGCTGAGCCGTGCGGCTGGACCCATGGCAGAGGAGCCGGACTGACGCCAGTGTACACAATGCTGTCACAACGTGTAGCTCGATATAATCCTGATTTAGTCGCGGTCGTATATCGGACTAAGGATCCTGAAATTGAATGGTGGAATCAGCTAAGAAGTGCCTCGCGTTCCTCGCCTCTTTGCCTCATCTTTGGGGCTCTATAGCTGTCGGTCTTTATTCTTCCACCAGATATAAGCGGTGTTCCCCTGTATAGTATGTAGCAACTTGGGGGGTGAAAATAAATAAACTGCTCCTGGGCCGCGTTCGATGGCCCGTAAATTTCGCAGGTAGGCAGGAACCATGAATCTACGTACAGTGCCTTCATTTAATGCCTGGTCCTGCCTATACCAGCTCAGTTCAAGTTGCTCTTTGCCGTCCTATATCGTTTTTCGAAAAATTTTGAGGCTGATGTGTCGCGAGTCATTTTTTATCCGCAAGACGATTTTTAACCTCCCGGAGGAATGACAGCGCTGAGACCTCTCGGCTGTAGCGTGAAGGCAGGCGTTCGAAATATTGAACGGCCGAAAAACGGTTAATTCGTAATTGAGAAAATATGACCGAACGAGACTAATGTCAAAAAAAATTTATAGATTAATAGCATGAATCCAATTAAGAAGGACTGCAGCACTGGATGATATTGAACGATTCAATTGAGAGCAATCTAATATTTCAATCAGCGTATTCATCATCGAGATTTTCTTAAGGAATAAATCAAGATTCTCACCGAAAGTTTTTCAAGAGATCGATCATGACTCTTGCCGAGATATTTTAAAAGGACTGACTAATCGTGTCGACAGGAGTTTTTTGAGGGAATGAATAAGAGTCCAGGCTTAAGGAATTTAAGGGATTTAAGGTTTTAAGGGATTGATCAAAAATCTCGCCCTGAACGAATCGGAGGAAACCCAAACGTCATTAGCATCGTAACCGTTGTTCAGCCCGCGCCACGATTGCATCCATCGGTTAATGGAGTACAGAAACGGAGATGCGACTAGGTTTGAATGTGGGTTAAGCAAATTCTGCACTCCGACTGCGAAGATGTTCACCCTGCATGCGATACGTAAACTCGTTCGAAACTATCTAAACATTTCGAGCCGCACTTTCTTAACGGTTGTATGGACCGCGTACAGCACGCACCATTCGGTTGATCGTTCTCAGCCGGATCGAGTGAATCACTTTTAAATGTGGGTTAGACACCGAAATATTCCGGCCTAAAAAGTTTCAACCCATCAGTTCCAGTTTAAATTCGGTAATTGGTCAAATCTTTGTAGAGTATGCCTGTAATGCCTTTGTAGAGTAATGCCTGGGCAAACCGAAAATTGGCTGAAAAAAAATCATAATTTATTCGATTTTTACTCGGAGAAGAGCGATTTTCGTTTGAAAATTGTCGAAAAATCGTCATTTCCAAGCAAAAATCATGCTCGCGAGCAAAAAATCATATCTCGACGAAAAATTGGGATAGAGACATGATTCTGGGCTTAAATTGAGCTCCACAGAGTCTAGTTGCAGGCCAAAAATCAGCATTTTATTCTCATCGAGCCAAGAAGATAAATTCTTGGCGACAACTTCATGCTAAAATATTGATTTTTTCCAACTCGTGGTAAAAAGTCAAAAATGGAATTCTCGCTATAAATTGAGACTTTGGCACGTGTTTCCTCTTTGTTTCAGCGTATCAAATCGAGTGGCTGAAAAAAAATCATAATTTATACGATTTTTACTCGGAGAAGAGCGATTTTCGTTTGAAAATTGTCGAAAAATCGTCATTTCCAAGCAAAAATCATGCTCGTGAGCAAAAAATCATATCTCGATGAAAAATTGAGATAGAGACATGACTCTGGGCTTGAATTGAGCTCCACAGAGTCTACTTGCAGGCAAAAAATCAGCATTTTATTCTGATTGAGCCAAGAAGATAAATTCTTGGCGACAACTTCATGCTAAAATATTGATTTTTTCCAACTTGTGGTAAAAAGTCGAAAATTGAATTCTCGCGATAAATTGAGACTTTGGCACGTGTTTCCTCTTTGTTTCAGCGTATCAAATCGAGTTGCTGAAAAAAAAATCATAATTTATACGATTTTTACTCGGAGAAGAGCGATTTTCGTTTGAAAATTGTCGAAAAATCGTCATTTCCAAGCAAAAATCATGCTCGTGAGCAAAAAATCATATCTCGACGAAAAATTGAGATAGAGACATGATTCTGGGCTTAAATTGAGCTCCACAGAGTTTAGTTGCAGGCAAAAAATCAGCATTTTATTCTCATCGAGCCAAGAAGATAAATTCTTGGTGACAACTTCATGCTAAAATATTGATTTTTTCCAACTTGTGGTAAAAAGTCGAAAATTGAATTCTCGCGATAAATTGAGACTTTGGCACGTGTTTCCTCTTTGTTTCAGCGTATCAAATCGAGTTTCTGAAAAAAAATCACAACTTATACGATTTTTACTCGGAGAAGAGCGATTTTCGTTTGAAAATTGTCGAAAAATCGTCATTTCCAAGCAAAAATCAAGCTCGTGAGCAAAAAATCATATCTCGATGAAAAATTGAGATAGAGACATGACTCTGGGCTTGAATTGAGCTCCACAGAGTCTACTTGCAGGCAAAAAATCAGCATTTTATTCTGATCGAGCCAAGAAGATAAATTCTTGGCGACAACTTCATGCTAAAATATTGATTTTTTCCAACTTGTGGTAAAAAGTCGAAAATTGAATTCTCGCGATAAATTGAGACTTTGGCACGTGTTTCCTCTTTGTTTCAGCGTATCAAATCGAGTGGCTGAAAAAAAATCATAATTTATTCGATTTTTACTCGGAGAAGAGCGATTTTCGTTTGAAAATTGTCGAAAAATCGTCATTTCCAAGCAAAAATCATGCTCGCGAGCAAAAAATCATATCTCGATGAAAAATTGGGATAGAGACATGATTCTGGGCTTAAATTGAGCTCCACAGAGTCTAGTTGCAGGCCAAAAATCAGCATTTTATTCTCATCGAGCCAAGAAGATAAATTCTTGGCGACAACTTCATGCTAAAATATTGATTTTTTCCAACTCGTGGTAAAAAGTCAAAAATGGAATTCTCGCGATAAATTGAGACTTTGGCACGTGTTTCCTCTTTGTTTCAGCGTATCAAATCGAGTGGCTGAAAAAAAAATCATAATTTATACGATTTTTACTCGGAGAAGAGCGATTTTCGTTTGAAAATTGTCGAAAAATCGTCATTTCCAAGCAAAAATCATGCTCGTGAGCAAAAAATCATATCTCGATGAAAAATTGAGATAGAGACATGATTCTGGGCTTAAATCGAGCTCCACAGAGTCTAGTTGCAGGCAAAAAATCAGCATTTTATTCTCATCGAGCCGAAAAGATAAATTCTTGGCGACAACTTCATGCTAAAATATTGATTTTTTCCAACTTGTGGTAAAAAGTTGAAAATTGAATTCTCGCGATAAATTGAGACTTTGGCACGTGTTTCCTCTTTGTTTCAGCGTATCAAATCGAGTTTCTGAAAAAAAATCACAACTTATACGATTTTTACTCGGAGAAGAGCGATTTTCGTTTGAAAAAGGTCGAAAAATCGTAATTTTCAAGCTAAAATCATGGAACTGAGCAAAAAATCATATCTCGTTGAAAAATTGAGATAGAGACATGACTCTGGGCTTGAATTGAGCTCCACAGAGTCTAGTTGCAGGAAAAAAATCAGCATTTTATTCTCAGCGAGCCAAGAAGATAAATTCTTGGCGACAACTTCATGCTAACATATTGATTTTTTCCCAACTCGATGTAAAAAGTCAAAAATTGAATTCTCGCTATAAATTGAGACTTTAGCACGTGTTTCCTCTTTGTTTCAGCGTATCAAATGGAGTGGCTGAAAAAAAAATCATAATTTATACGATTTTTACTCGGAGAAGAGCGATTTGCGTTAGAAAATGGTCGAAAAATCGTCATTTTCAAGCTAAAATCATGGAAATGAGCAAAAAATCATATCTCGATGAAAAATTGAGATAGAGACATGACTCTGGGCTTGAATTGAGCTCCACAGAGTCTACTTGCAGGCAAAAAATCAGCATTTTATTCTGATCGAGCCAAGAAGATAAATTCTTGGCGACAAATTCATGTTAAAACTTTGATTTTTTCCAACTCAAGGTCAAAGATCGAAAATTGCATTCACGCGGTAAATTGAGACTTTGGCGCGTGTTTTCTCTTCTTTTCAGCGTATCAAACTGAGTGGCTAGAAAAAAAGTCATATGTCAAAAGTCAGTGTCCAGGCTTTTTTCCCCGGGAGTCGTTATTACCTCTGCCTGACTGTCACAGCTGAACGCAGCCACAGGGGTGTGAAGTTGTGTGTAACGATGATCGAAACAGATATTTATTTCTGACGAGATTATGAAACAAATGAAACCTTTGTATTCCTTCACTACTGAACTGTCATTCCATAGTCTCGTCTCCTGTCGATACATTCATAAAAAATGGTGCGCAGGAGGTATTTTACCGATCTTTTCAAGAATCCCCGCCAACTGGGAAAGCTCCTCGTCCTTCTTACAGAAGAAAAATATTCAACGCCGTTGGAAACAAAAAAAATTTTGCCGCGGTCGATAATTCGGGAAATTTGCGACGAAGTCTACGAAGAGACATATTTAAAGCACCGCGCCGAGTATCTTCGTAGTTTCGTCAGGAATAATCGGTTGCCGCTCATCGAATTTCTTCGAAATACTCAAATAAACGCGTAAGTATTATTATTGTAATTCATAACACCGGCACACAAAAAAAAAATTGTTTGCCGGGTGCCACCTATCTACGGGCATGTTTTTCGACTCGCTCAACACGAATTTCAAGTCAGTTTAGGCCGTCCAGCCTTCAATTTCGAGTAAATTGCAAAAAAACCCAAACATAACGAAAATTCGATGTTTTGGCAAGAAAAAAATTTTTTAGATCTAAGGCAAGTATAAGTTTCATGTATTTTGATCTGTTAAATACGAAATTCGATCGTACATTAATCATAAACTTTTTTAATTCTAAAATATTGTAAAATATCCTTAAAAATTGCGAAAATCGTGAAAAATTGGAATTATCTTGGTACAAAAAATTTTATGGACCCGGATTGACGAAGATTTTGCATGTAATTTAATCTGCTTGATCTCATTCTGCAATAAATGTGGCTCATAGTCCCCTGAAACATTCATGAAATTGCAAAAAATCGATAAAATAGCAGAAAATTGCTACTGAAAAAATGGAAAAAAATCTTTTAAACACAATTAAATAAATTTCTGATATTTTTTATTAACAAAAGACAAGATTAAAATATGAAAATGCAAAAAAATTGTAAAATCTATGAAATTGGAAAAATCATTCTTCTGATTCTGTTTATACGTCATTTTCATAGATTTTACAATTTTTTTGCATTTTCATATTTAAATCCTGTCTTTTGTTGATAAAAAACACAAGAAATTTGTTTAATTGTGTTTAAAAGATTTTTTTCCATTTTTTCAGTAGCAATTTTCTGTTATTTTATCGATTTTTTGCAATTTCATCAATGTTTCAGGGGACTATGAACCACATTTATTGCAGAATCAGATAAAGCAGATTAAATTACATGAAAATCTTCGTCAATCCGGGTCCACAAATTTTTTTGTACCAAGATAATCCCAATTTTTGCAATTTTTAAGGATATTTTACAATTTTTTAGAGTTGAAAAAGTTTATGATTAAAGTACGATCGAAATTAGTATTTACCAGATCAAAATACATGAAAGTTATACTTGCCTTAGATCTAAAAAATTTTTTTCTAGCCAAAACATCGAATTTTCGCTATGTTTGGGTTTTTTTGCAATTTACTCGAAATTGAAGGCTGGACGCCCGAAACTGACTTGAAATTCGTGTTCAGCGGGTCGAAAAACATGCCCGTAGACAGGTGGCATCCGGTGTACAGACAATGTTTTTTTTGTGTGCCGGTGTAATAATTCTCTTTTTTCCAGCGAGGATCCATATGAAGCTGTGTCCGAACGGTTCCGCGTCTTTGTCGACGAATGGGAGGCAGCAGGCCAATCAAAATCGGGAAAGGAGGCGAAAATGACGGGAGAAGAAATTGAGGACCAGGAAGTCGAGGAGCAAGGAGACGAGGAGGAGGGAATTGTGGACGAACAGGGAACCGGGGGAGAAAGTGAGCAAGGGGGGGGAGAGGATATGGAAAAGGAATTGGAAAAACTTGGGAATGGATCAAGAATGGGAGAGCGGGCTGAGGAACGGGAAGACGAGGATCGAAGAGACGAGGAGGAGGGAATGGGGGACAAACAAGGAACCAGGGGAGAAAATGAGCAAGAAGGGGGAGAGGAGATTGACAAGGAATTGAAAGAAGTTAGAACTGAATCAAGGATGGAAGAGCGAGCTGAGGAACGGGAAGACGAGGATCAAGAAGACGAGGAGGAGGGAATGGGGGACGAACAAGGAACCGGGGGAAAAAATGACCGAGAAGAGGGAGAATCAAAAATGGGAGAGCGGGCTGAGGAACGGAAAGACGAGGATCAAGGAGACGAGGAGGAGGGAATGGTAGACGAACAGAGAACCGGGGAAGATAATAAGCAAGGAGGGGGAGAAGAACTGAGAAAGGACAAAAACATTGAGCCAGAAAAGAAAAAGAGGAGGAAGAGGAGGTCTCCCGAAGAAATGGCGATGGAGGAATACAAAAAATTTTGTAGCCCCCGATATATGCATGTTGCGTTGAATAAATAATTATTTCCCTTCTTTACATACTTTCAGAGCATTTTGCGTTATTCACCGTGAAATTTCTAACTTGACTGTTGTATGGCACACACCATTCGGTTCATCGATCTCGGCCAGATCGAGTGAATCGCTTTTCAATGTGGGTTACACCCCGAAATAATGCACTCTAAAAAGTTTTGACCAATTATCGAATTTGAACTGGGGATAATTGGTTAAAACTCTTTAGGCTGCAATAATTCGGTGTCTAACCCACATTGAAAAGCGATTCACTATATCCGGCTGAGATCGATCAACCAAATGGTGGCGTGCTGTACGCGGTCCATACAACAGTGAAGAAAGTGCAGCTCGAAACGTTCGGATAGTCTCGGACGAGTTTACGTATCGCATGCAGGGTGAGCATCTTCGCTCTCGGAGTGCAGAATTTGCTTAACCCACGTTCAAACTTAGTTGCATCTTTGTTTCTGAACCCCAATAACCGATGGATGCAATCTTGGCGCGGGCTTAACAACTTTTACGATGCTAATGACGTCTGAATTTGAAAACGAATCGCAGGAAATTCAGACGTCATTAGCATCGTAAAAGTTGTTTAGCCCGCGCCAAAATTGCGCCCATCGGTTAATGGAGTGCAGAAACAGAGATGCGACTAAGTTTGAACGTGGGTTAAGCAAATTCTGCACTCCCAGAGCGAAGATGCTCACCCTGCATGCGATACGTAAACGCGTTCGAGACTATCCGAACGTTTCGAGCTGCAATTTCTTCACTGTTGTATGGACCGCGTACAGCATGCCACCATTCGGTTGATCGATCTCAGCCGGATCGAGTGAATCGCTTTTCAATGTGGGTTACACCCCGAAATATTGCACTCTAAAAAGTTTTGACCAATTATCGAATTTGAACTGGGGATAATTGGTTAAAACTCTTTAGGCTGCAATAATTCGGTGTCTAACCCACATTGAAAAGCGATTCACTATATCCGGCTGAGATCGATCAACCAAATGGTGGCGTGCTGTACGCGGTCCATACAACAGTGAAGAAAGTGCAGCTCGAAACGTTCGGATAGTCTCGGACGAGTTTACGTATCGCATGCAGGGTGAGCATCTTCGCTCTCGGAGTGCAGAATTTGCTTAACCCACGTTCAAACTTA
The DNA here is from genome assembly GCA_963921915.1 of Hyposoter dolosus. Taxonomy (NCBI): domain Eukaryota; kingdom Metazoa; phylum Arthropoda; class Insecta; order Hymenoptera; family Ichneumonidae; genus Hyposoter; species Hyposoter dolosus. Next base: position 20,125,208 of record OY998130.1, on the reverse strand, counting down.
GTTGCATCTCTGTTTCTGAACCCCAATAACCGATGGATGCAATCTTGGCGCGGGCTTAACAACTTTTACGATGCTAATGACGTCTGAATTTGAAAACAAATCGCAGGAAATTCAGACGTCATTAGCATCGTAAAAGTTGTTTAGCCCGCGCCAAAATTGCATCCATCGGTTAATGGAGTGCAGAAACAGAGATGCGACTAAGTTTGAACGTGGGTTAAGCAAATTCTGCACTCCGAGAGCGAAGATGCTCACCCTGCATGCGATACGTAAACGCGTTCGAGACTATCCGAACGTTTCGAGCTGCAATTTCTTCACTGTTGTATGGACCGCGTACAGCATGCCACCATTCGGTTGATCGATCTCAGCCGGATCGAGTGAATCGCTTTTCAATGTGGGTTAGACCCCGAAATATTGCACTCTGAAAAGTTTTGACCAATTACCGGATTTGAACTGGGGGCGATTGGTTAAAACTTTTTAGAGTGCAATTTTTCGGGGTCTAACCCACATTAAAAAGCGATTCACTCGATCCGGCTGACATCGATCAACCGAATGGTGTGTGCTGCACGCGGGCCATACAACAGTGAAGAAAGTGTGGCTGGAAATGTTCAGATAGTCGAACGAGTATACGTTTCGCATGCAGGGTGAGCATCTTCGCTCTCGGAGTGCAGAATTTGCTTAACCCACGTTCAAACTTAGTTGCATCTCTGTTTCTGAACCCCAATAACCGATGGATGCAATCTTGGCGCGGGCTTAACAACTTTTACGATGCTAATGACGTCTGAATTTGAAAACGAATCGCAGGAAATTCAGACGTCATTAGCATCGTAAAAGTTGTTTAGCCCGCGCCAAAATTGCGCCCATCGGTTAATGGAGTGCAGAAACAGAGATGCGACTAAGTTTGAACGTGGGTTAAGCAAATTCTGCACTCCGAGAGCGAAGATGCTCACCCTGCATGCGATACGTAAACGCGTTCGAGACTATCCGAACGTTTCGAGCTGCAATTTCTTCACTGTTGTATGGACCGCGTACAGCATGCCACCATTCGGTTGATCGATCTCAGCCGGATCGAGTGAATCGCTTTTCAATGTGGGTTACACCCCGAAATATTGCACTCTAAAAAGTTTTGACCAATTATCGAATTTGAACTGGGGATAATTGGTTAAAACTCTCTAGGCTGCAATAAATAATTCGGTGTCTAACCCACATTGAAAAGCAATTCACTATATCCGGCTGAGATCGATCAACCAAATGGTGGCGTGCTGTACGCGGTCCATACAACAGTGAAGAAATTGCAGCTCGAAACGTTCGGATAGTCTTGAACGCGTTTACGTATCGCATGCAGGGTGAGCATCTTCGCTCTCGGAGTGCGGAATTTGCTTAACCCACGTTCAAACCTAGTTGCATCTCTGTTTCTGAACCCCAATAACCGATGGATGCAATCTTGGCGCGGGCTTAACAACTTTTACGATGCTAATGACGTCTGAATTTGAAAACGAATCGCAGGAAATTCAGACGGCATGAGCATCGTAAAAGTTGTTTAGCCCGCGCCAAGATTGCATCCATCGGTTAATGGAGTGCAGAAACAGAGATGCGACTAAGTTTGAACGTGGGTTAAGCAAATTCTGCAATCCGAGAGCGAAGATGCTCACCCTGCATGCGATACGTAAACGCGTTCGAGACTATCCGAACGTTTCGAGCTGCAATTTCTTCACTGTTGTATGGACCGCGTACAGCACACACCATTCGGTTCATCGATCTCAGCCGGATCGCGTGAATCGCTTTTCAATGTGGGCTAGACCCCGAAATATTGAAGCCTAAAAAGTTTTAATTTTTTAAAGGACTGAACAAGAGTCCCGACGAGAATTTTTCAAGGGATTGATTATGACTCTTGCTGAAATATTTTAAGGGGATCGACCAAGACTGTCGACGGAAGTTTGTTAAGCGTTGAATCCACATTTCCGAATTCGATTATATTTCGTGACTTGAATGCAGCTTAGCATTCCAGTATCGCAATGAAATTGCAGTAGTGCACTCATTTGTTTTAAACTGTCACGTAAGTCAGTTCAGAAATGGCCGAGCCTGAAGAGGAACGTCATATATTCGCGAATTACGATCCATCCGTTCGCGGCCAAATCGTGGGGATGCATCGCGCCGGATTGGCCCGAGATGCAATACGCAACGCCATCGGTTGCAATAAAAAAACTGTTAACCTTTGGATCCAGAAATACGCGCAAGGTGGCACGAATGCCCTTTCGGACCACCGGAAAAACAACAAGAGGCCATTAAAAACCACCCCAGAACAAGACGGTCAACTGTGTCGATTCATCGACGAAAACCCGTTCGCCACGGTGCCACAAGCATTGCAAGCGACAGGATTGCCGATTTGTGTGGGCACGGCTCTGAAACGCCTAAAGGATGTCGGGATCACCGCCCATCGACCAGTGAAAAAGACTCCGCTGACGGAGAACCATCGTCAGCAGAGAATAGCGTTTGCTGAGGGCCACCTACAATGGACCCCTGACCAGTGGGCTGGCGTTGTCTGGTCGGATGAAAAGGTTTCAGCTGATATTTGTTTTTTTATTGATTATTATTATTGATTTTGAAATGACGGGGACGACGACGGGGATGGGGACGATGACGACGACGGGGACAACGGCGATGGGGACGGTGACGATGACGGGGACGACGTAGATAACGACGGCGATGGGGACGAGGAAGATGACGATGACGGGGACAACAGGGACGACAAAGGCGACGAGGAGGATAACGTGGACGGAGACGGGGCCGACGACGATGACGATGACGGAAACGACGGGGACGACGACCCTGACGATGAAAATGATGACGGAAACGACGGGGACGATGACCCTGGCGATGAGGACGATGACGGAAAGGACGGGAACGACGATCCTGGCGATAAAAACGATGACGGAAACGACGGGGACGATGACGTTGGCGATGAGGACGAGGACGATGACGGAAATAACGGGGACGATGAGAGGGACGACGGAGACGACGACGACGACGACAGGGATGAGGGTGGTGACGACGACGGGGTCGATGACAACAGCAATGGGGACGACATCGATGACGACGGCAATGAGGACGAAGACGGTGACGATGACGGGGACAGCAGGGACGACAAAGGCGACGAGGAGGATAATGTGGATAGAGACGGGGCCGAGGACGATGACGGAAACGACGTGGACGACGACGCTGACGATGAGAACAAGGAGGATAATGGGAATGACGGGGATGATGACAGGGACGACGACGGGGATGGGGGGCGGTGACGACGACGGGGACAGCGAGGGGGACGCCGACGGCAACGGTAAAAATGACAGGGACAACGGGGATGACAGGGACGCGTTGAAAAAAGTAACAATTACGTAAAAAAACAATTACTAAAAAAAAGTAACAATTACGTGTTGATACACGTAATTGAAAATTATTGTGGATCTTTATTTCTATGATCTCCTAACTTCAATTTTACCCCTATCCATTCCACCAATAGGTCTTTACTTCTTCTGATGATGGCCGTCGGATTGTTTATCGCCCGCGCGCTAAAGCGTATGAATCAGATCCGCGATACGTTGTCGAAAAGCAATGGAGTGGCAGAATATCTGCTGGCTTTTGGGGGTGTATGTCCTCAGAGGGGGCAATGGTTGTATGCGAAATTCCCCCTCGTATGAATTCTGCGGACTATATTCAAATATTGCAAAACACAATGCTGCCCTGCGCGAGGGCCAGGTTCAACCCGGATGAGTACCCGACGATCCGGTTTATGCAGGACAACAGCGCAGTCCACCGGTCACGAGCATCACTCGCCTGGTTCCGCGATCATCCGGAAGTCGAACTCATGGACTGGCCCAGCAAATCACCAGACTTAAACCCAATCGAGAACCTCTGGAGTATGTTTATAGAAGACATGCGTTACTGCTTCAATTCACAATAGTAGCTTATAACACTTTGTCAATTGAAATAGGTGTGATGGTCCGAGAGTGGGTGTCCGGACAAGATCGTAACAGAGAAGCTCTCGTAGCTCATGTGAACCGAGTTTGGACGGAAATCCAAGGGCGACCAGATCTGTGCCGAACTCTGGTAAATTCCATGCCCACTCGATTGCAAGCCGTCATTGATAATGATGGGTATTGGGTCCCCTATTGAACCCAGCTGTTCTCGTCTGCATTCTTACGCAGCTGTTCTCGTCTGCGATCGCCTTGATCGTCCGTAGGAGTCGAACTCTCGTTCCTCCCGACTACACACTACACTCGAAACGCAATTATTCACACCGAATCACTCGTTAATTGTTCAATTTCTTCCTCTTGTTATTGTTTAAATAAATTGGGTTTTTTATGCCGTTACGGCTTTTTCCCAAAGAAAATTTGTTGCTTATTTTTTATAAAAGTAAATCGATAAAACAAGGACTGTTTGCAAGAGAATCTACTCCGTGTTAGGATTGTGTCACTTTTTTTTCTCTTTCCATTGATCTATAGCTTCAAGCCTGCTTTCATTTTCCTCCTTAATTTTTTGAGGAATTCGTGGTTATTTTACTCGACCTTGATAATTGACTTGTTCACGGAACCGCAATAAAGACCTTTGGACCGAATAATGCCTAGTCTGGGACGATATTTTCAGCATTGATACCTAAGGATTTAAAAAAATTTGAATAGTTTTTAATGGCAAGCAATAGAACAAGCTTTTTTAGAGCGAAGATGCTCACCGTGCATGCGAAACGGAAACTCGTTCGAGACTATCCAAACATTTCGAGCCGCACTTTCTTCACTATTGTATGGACCGCGTACAGCATGCCACCATTCGGTTGATCGATCTCAGCCGGATCGAGTGAATCGCTTTTCAATGTGGGTTAGACCCCGAAATATTGCACTCTAAAAAGTTTTGACCAATTATCGAATTTGAACTGGGGGTAATTGGTTAAAACTCTTTAGGCTGCAATAATTCGGTGTCTAACCCACATTGAAAAGCGATTCACTATATCCGGCTGAGATCGATCAACCGAATGGTGCGTGCTGTATGCGGTCCATACAACAGTGGAGAAAGTGCGGCTCGGAATGTTTAGATAGTCTCGAACGAATTTACGTATCGCATGGAATGTGAACATCTTCGCACTCGGAGTGCAGAATTTGCTTAACCCACGTTAGAACCTAGTCGCATCTCTGTTTCTGCACTCCATTAACCGATGGATGCAATCTTGGCGCGGGCTGAACAACGGTTACGATGCTGATGACGTTTGGGTTTCCTACGATTCGTTCAGGGCGAGATTTCTGATCGATTTAGCTTGAAAATGACGATTTTTCGACCATTTTCTAACGAAAATCGCTCTTCTCCGAGTAAAAATCGTATAAATTATGATTTTTTTTTCAGCCACTCCATTTGATACGCTGAAACAAAGAGGAAACACGTGCCAAAGTCTCAATTTATAGCGAGAATTCAATTTTTGACTTTTTACATCGAGTTGGGAAAAAATCAATATTTTAGCATGAAGTTGTCGCCAAGAATTTATCTTCTTGGCTCGCTGAGAATAAAATGCTGATTTTTTTCCTGCAACTAGACTCTGTGGAGCTCAATTCAAGCCCAGAGTCACGTCTCTATCTCAATTTTTCATCGAGATATGATTTTTTGCTCATTTCCATGATTTTAGCTTGAAAATTACAATTTTTCGACCTTTTTCAAACGAAAATCGCTCTTCTCCGAGTAAAAATCGTATAAGTTGTGATTTTTTTTCAGAAACTCGATTTGATACGCTGAAACAAAGAGGAAACACGTGCCAAAGTCTCAATTTATCGCGAGAATTCAATTTTCGACTATTTACCACAAGTTGGAAAAAATCAATATTTTAGCATGAAGTTGTCGCCAAGAATTTATCTTTTCGGCTCGATGAGAATAAAATGCTGATTTTTTGCCTGCAACTAGACTCTGTGGAGCTCAATTTAAGCCCAGAATCATGTCTCTATCTCAATTTTTCATCGAGATATGATTTTTTGCTCACGAGCGTGATTTTTGCTTGGAAATGACGATTTTTCGACAATTTTCAAACGAAAGTCGCTCTTCTCCGAGTAAAAATCGTATAAATTATGATTTTTTTTTCAGCCACTCGATTTGATACGCTGAAACAAAGAGGAAACACGTGCCAAAGTCTTAATTTATCGCGAGAATTCCATTTTTGACTTTTTACCACGAGTTGGAAAAAATCAATATTTTATATAGCATGAAGTTGTCGCCAAGAATTTATCTTCTTGGCTCGATGAGAATAAAATGCTGATTTTTGGCCTGCAACTAGACTCTGTGGAGCTCAATTTAAGCCCAGAATCATGTCTCTATCCCAATTTTTCATCGAGATATGATTTTTTGCTCGCGAGCATGATTTTTGCTTGGAAATGACGATTTTTCGACAATTTTCAAACGAAAATCGCTCTTCTCCGAGTAAAAATCGTATAAATTATGATTTTTTTTCAGCCACTCGATTTGATACGCTGAAACAAAGAGGAAACACGTGCCAAAGTCTCAATTTATAGCGAGAATTCCATTTTTGACTTTTTACCACGAGTTGGAAAAAATCAATATTTTAGCATGAAGTTGTCGCCAAGAATTTATCTTCTTGGCTCGATGAGAATAAAATGCTGATTTTTGGCCTGCAACTAGACTCTGTGGAGCTCAATTTAAGCCCAGAATCATGTCTCTATCCCAATTTTTCGTCGAGATATGATTTTTTGCTCGCGAGCATGATTTTTGCTTGGAAATGACGATTTTTCGACAATTTTCACACGAAAATCGCTCTTCTCCGAGTAAAAATCGAATAAATTATGATTTTTTTTCAGCCAATTTTCGGTTTGCCCAGGCATTACTCTACAAAGGCATTACAGGCATACTCTACAAAGATTTGACCAATTACCGAATTTAAACTGGAACTGATGGGTTGAAACTTTTTAGGCCGGAATATTTCGGTGTCTAACCCACATTTAAAAGTGATTCACTCGATCCGGCTGAGAACGATCAACCGAATGGTGCGTGCTGTACGCGGTCCATACAACCGTTAAGAAAGTGCGGCTCGAAATGTTTAGATAGTTTCGAACGAGTTTACGTATCGCATGCAGGGTGAACATCTTCGCAGTCGGAGTGCAGAATTTGCTTAACCCACATTCAAACCTAGTCGCATCTCCGTTTCTGTACTCCATTAACCGATGGATGCAATCGTGGCGCGGGCTGAACAACGGTTACGATGCTAATGACGTTTGGGTTTCCTCCGATTCGTTCAGGGCGAGATTTTTGATCAATCCCTTAAAACCTTAAATCCCTTAAATTCCTTAAGCCTGGACTCTTATTCATTCCCTCAAAAAACTCCTGTCGACACGATTAGTCAGTCCTTTTAAAATATCTCGGCAAGAGTCATGATCGATCTCTTGAAAAACTTTCGGTGAGAATCTTGATTTATTCCTTAAGAAAATCTCGATGATGAATACGCTGATTGAAATATTAGATTGCTCTCAATTGAATCGTTCAATATCATCCAGTGCTGCAGTCCTTCTTAATTGGATTCATGCTATTAATCTATAAATTTTTTTTGACATTAGTCTCGTTCGGTCATATTTTCTCAATTACGAATTAACCGTTTTTCGGCCGTTCAATATTTCGAACGCCTGCCTTCACGCTACAGCCGAGAGGTCTCAGCGCTGTCATTCCTCCGGGAGGTTAAAAATCGTCTTGCGGATAAAAAATGACTCGCGACACATCAGCCTCAAAATTTTTCGAAAAACGATATAGGACGGCAAAGAGCAACTTGAACTGAGCTGGTATAGGCAGGACCAGGCATTAAATGAAGGCACTGTACATATTTAGTTCAAGGGTCTTACAATCAATTCCGCTAAATCAGTTCAACGTTATATTGTTTTTTCACATAAAAGGTTCATTGAACTTCAATGTTCTCTTTATTTTTCGATGGCGGAGGATGTGACATACTGTAAAGTCATTTTTATTAAATTTTTAAGAGCACAAATTTGAAAAAAAAAATGAGAAGTTCCAAAAAAATGTAAAAAAGGAAATATGATATTTTGGATAATTATTCAATGTCAAAATGGATAATTAATATAATTTGGTCCGTTACCATTTATTTTTTAAATTTCACGTATTTTTCAATGTTAACATGAAATATAAAATTTCATAGAAATTTGCATGTCATGAAACGTCTATTACGAGATGGGAAAATATTGCAAGAAATGAACAAAATTAAACTTTAAAAATGATAGTTTAGGAATAGGAATGGGTGACCTAGAATTTTCGTCATTGCAACTGAGCCAAGTACCAGTTGCACTAAAAAATAGCAGGTACAAATTATCTTGTACAACCCAAACATTTAATTTCATTGAATAAACACGAAACAGACCGCTCTTGACAAGAACAGTAAAAGGAACTTACCTGTGCACGAAATACTGACGCAACACCCTTTACAGAAGCTAACAAGTTACCACATAATGGCTTCCGACGCTCGTTACTTTACAGCGAGACGTGCAATCGTCCTTGAAACCATCTGGTCTTATTTGCAGACGATCGAATTGAATTACGCGCCACTAGAATTTCACATCAGGACCAAATCGGAAGTAGATTTGATACTGATGATCAGTTCAAATGTCATGGAATTCCGTGAGATTAACAAAACATCGTCATCGTTATCAAACTCCAAACATCGTCATGTTTGGATTTTAGGCAGAACTTAATTGTTAAAATACCATTTTTTATTTCTTTCAAATATCTCGGACGAAATGTTGGCGAAATATTGACTTGTTCTACTGATTTTTGATCAGTTCTCAAGCTCCCAGTA